>CAXKVY010008896.1:0-33703 GCA_964058915.1 Tetropium fuscum | reverse complement strand
ATCAGATTTGCAAAACAAACAAGCTCAATTAAAGGTCGCTAAGAGCAACTATTACTTTGCAAATTGCTTTTGAAGTTTTAAAGGGGTCTTTTGTGCAAATTTTTAACATATCTTTTTTAACCATCACCATCACTCGTCATTGGTTCGTATTATAAATTGTTTATATCTATAAAGAGGTTATTGCCTTTTTAGTCTGTTTATGTACCAATAGGAATAAATACTATTTATTCCAGCCACTTAAATATGTTCATGTTTCCGAGCTTCTGGCCGAAATTGTCTTTAGCTTAACAGCTCTCGCCAACACAATAACTTGCTCAATGGTCTAATACAATACATACAGTGTTGTCAGTGTTACGGAGGACTGATACAGCGCATATCAGAAATTGAATATACAGAGGATGACTGATCCACTGTAAAATGGGTGTAGAATACCCACCTGATAATATACGCTCGACGATAGCAGCGCTCGCCGCTACGGCAAAGCGTGGAACTAAAATACACAAATTATCCAAAAAAAAGGCATAGGTCGTCCTTCTGAAAATATGTTAGGTGATACAGTTTGATGAACTGGACTGTTTTACATGTGATGCGATCGGTCTTCCATATACGGACGACCGATCGCGCCGGAAGACCTATTCAATGTAAATGGTCCTATTAGGGGAGGACCTATCTACCGCAGGATATATATATATATATATATATATATATATATATATATATATATATATATATATATATATATATATATATATATATATATATATATATATATATATATATATATATATATATATATATATATATATATATATATATATATATACATATATATATATATATATATATATATATATATATATATATATATATATATATATATATATATATATATATATATATATATATATATATATATATATATATTAGCTTTGAAATTCTTTGCTATTCATATTTATTTTGTGAAAAGTAATCTTGGGTTTGTAGCATTTCATTACATAGAAATAAGCAAATAGACGAATAAGAAAGAAAACACACTTACCAGTGCTATGTCTGGACACGCATACGGAAATGAACCACTATACATACGAAAACGAACCACTTAGAAGTTGTACAAGTTCTTTCACCTTTCTTGAGGATCTTCAGAGCAGTATACGATTTATTTCATTGATCATTTATACTTGAATTTAAAATATTAATACTCCAACACTTGCAGTGACGTTTTATGACATTAGTTTTTGACGGAACTCATTCTTAGAATACACAAACCTAGTCTACTATTTATATTTGTTCTATTTGAACATATTATATATAAAAGCATTAGGCATACAGTTATCCAGAAGATGTTAAACTTTAAAATGCATAAAATCTTGTTGAACCTATTGAAAAACAACTACTTTTTCCAACTATATGCGGGAAAATATTGAATTATATATATAATAGAGTTCTGAAGCATTCAAGGAGGGAGTGATACAGAAATTGCTAGCAATTTCTGTAGGTTTGCTGTGTTGTTTCCTCGGACACTGTCCTTTTTTAATAGCTCAAGAGACTTCTTTCAGAGAATTATTGAAATTTTTAAAGTATTGTTTACAGTTTCATTAGTTCTAGAAACCTTGCAATAATATGTCATTAAATAAATATTTACAATTAAAATGTAATGATAATAAAATATAGCCATTGAAACGTTAAAGTGAAAGAATTTTTTTTTACGTAAAACAAGAAACCCAGAAAAATGAAAACTGGGTGTACCTACTTCATAAAAAATATCCTATCGAGTTTCAAGACAAAGTAAGAAATGACAACAATGAAATTTTTGAGAAATTCAAATAATTCATACTATGTATGTATGTAGATATATGGGTCGGAGTGTAGTGGTTACACTTCCACTACAGCACTTGGGCCTCATTAAGCCCTTTGTGCATTCCTTCTTTTTACTTGAATACTTTCCTTCAAACCATCCTATTTATTACGGGTGCCTTGGTGGCAAAGTCTTCAAGACATTTTTTTATGTATGAAAGTATGGTCTTACCGTTGCCGAGATCCTGTGCATTGCATCGAATATAAAGCACCCTGTATATCGGAAGATAGAGAATTTAGAGAGATATGAAAAATAAAAAAAGTACAGGTATTGAGGTGGCCTCATGGCTACATGGCCTCAAGAATAATTTCCTTCTTTATAAGAAGCAGTTTCTTCTCGGAAAATCAACATGATTACTTAAAATCTAAGTCAATCGATACAGCTCTGTACAGTTTTATCAGTAAAATATTGCAAGGCCTGGAGATCTGGCCTGTGGCATTTTTCTTGACCTTTCTAAGGTATTTGATTGCATAAATCATGAAATGTGATTAGATAATTATATAAATATGGTATTAGAGGCAAAGCCTATGACTGGCTTTGCTCGTATTTTAACGAATTTGTGGAAGTTGAACATAAATAATAATAATATAATATCTCTACCCCTCATTCTAACCGCAATGGTTAGCCCAGAAGTCAGAAGACTTGTGCGGGAGAGGGGGCGGTATATTATTTCGCGAGCCGCATGTGCGACCAGGATCGTTGGTAAATTCTAACCACCATTCAGTGCAGGAATGAGGGAAACCTGGAAAACAAAAAATAAAATTTTCACCTCTGTGAAATTTCTTGAAATTGAAATGAAATTTCTTTCTTGGACATATAGATGACACGACTAATACGCCAATTTTCAATAACTACGTTATCAGATAGTAGTCGATGAAATAAATTTATGGATTCTTTTGCGATTTTTTTTCTCAGCTGTTTGCCCACAAAAAAAACACTGACGTCATTAAACTCATTGGGATTAATTCAAATTGAATTACAAAAACCTAATTATTATTCTTATTTCCCGTTTATTTTCGTTTAATAATAATAAAAAGGCTTAGATAAATAATACAGATTATGTTTATTTCACGAAAATTGTGTATTAATGCATGTAAAATTTCCGTGACTAATGACGTCATTACCACCATTTTATTTAATTTTTACATAAACTATACTTATTGAAAATTTCAGGTAGTAATTAATCTGGGCTTATTTATGTCGTAATAGGTTTATATTAGAAATAGAAAAAATCATAAGTGTCCATCCTATATTATGCAAATTTCTATTCCGCACTAAAGTTTGGTTTGGGATAGTGATATGGGGAAGTTCCTCAGAACTTAACAGAATATTTGTATGTCAGAAACGGGTTATAAGAATAATGTTTCATATTAAGGCCGCAGATTCATGTCGAAGTAAATTTAAAGCTAATTCCATATTAACAACAACTGCTATCTATGTTTATGAATGTATGAAATTCTTGGTTAACAATGGAAATGATTTTGATAACTGCAAAAAACACATGAACACGCTACAAGATTTAAAGATGACTGACTATCCAATACATAAAAAATCAAAATTTGTAAGAGGAACCTTTTATCGTTTGTTTGTGAATATACAACCATTTACCAATTACCATTAAAATAGAACAATCCAATAGAGTATTTTTTAGGTCATTACAAGCTTTTCTTTGTGATATGGAACCATATTTATATTAGGTGAATTTCTCATGTAAAGCTCTAGAAAAAGTAGGCTAGAATGTTGTCAGTGTGAATGATGATAAATGGATGTGTAAGTGAATTGAGAATGTGAGCTTTAATTTCCTTTTCTTTTTTGACTTAATTTTCCAGATTTTTTGTACTTTGTACTATCCTCTGTTGAATTAAACGATTTACTTACTTACTATTTAAAAACATTTGACCCCTTGCGAAAGCCATATAAAATCGAAGTCTGAAGTTAGGAACGCCACGATATTTTTTTAAATGACAAAAAGCCATGTTTCACGTGAACCAATAAAAAAGGACCTGTGTAAATCATAAAAGCAGAAAATTGAAGAAGAGAAAGGCATAAAGTGGAACTGTGAAGTTCCCCACGATCTCTTAAAACACTTTATACACGTGTGTTCCTACATTACCTACATTTTGACCAAATACCTATAAAATACATCTATACATCTCTATTTTTACATAAAAGTTTATAGTGGTATTATGTGGTCGAATTTATTCTTGAGTATTAGATATCTACTTACCGTGAAAGAGCGAGGTGTCGGATTTTCCTATGCGTAGACTAGACATTTTTTCACTCATTCACACCGGGGTGTATCAGGGATGGAGCATAATCGGGGAACAGCGTTGCCTGTTTGTTTAACCAACGAAATCGCATATATTTGACCTGTCTCGTCACTTTGACAGAGCCCAAATAAGGTCACTTTCTTGTTTGATAATTAAATTAAATAAATTTGTTTAGGGATCAAAAATGGATTTTAACACAAGATAGTTGAGTCACAAATAAAAAGAAGTGTTAGTTAATTTTGTGTACGCATGATGACCTTGTGGAAGAAAGTCACCGTCACTAAAGTCAGTGGAGAAAGGTAAAAGTAATTCTGTTATTTTAATTTTATATTTAAAAATACCAATACCATGTTTGTATTTGGCTAATTGTGATGCCAACCTGGTAACTGGTGAAACTAGACAAGAAACATGTTTTTCCAGCCAAAGTAGATTTTAAATTACTTTGCCCCAATACAAACATGGTATTTCCATTTTTTAATACAAAATTAATTAAACAAAATACCTACCTTTCTCCACTGTTTCCAGTCGCCCCTCCTGGAAATAGTACCTATTTAATTTACCGTTTATTTCCTTATACTGGTATTGGTATATTTATAGACAAACATGTTATTCCAGCCGAAGTAATTTAAAATTATGTTACCATTATCAGCATTAAATTTAAGTTTTCCATATTTATTTTAGATTTAATTACATATCTAACTTACTTCACCTTGACTTTAGGTAGGTACCTACTTAAAAATAAACTGACAAATTTAGGTTAGATAAGCTATTTCGAGTCTCTAGTAGGAGAACTTTAAGTTCTCTTGGGAGTAGCTCCCTCTCTTAATATTTTTTCAAGAATACCGTGTTCTATATTTGTTATAATGCTTCAGATGAGTAAAACCTTATTACTCTCTTCCTTACACTAATCTTAATTGGGTGTGGACTGTATTAAATTAAATTACACCATGCTAAACTTAACAGCTTTACTAGCCAAATACACACTTTAAGGGTATACATTATTTGAGTAACAGAGAACTCAAGATACGACTTACTACATGTCTGCATGTCGACTTCTTAACTTAACTTAGCATACTCTCAGATAAGACAAGAAAAAACATACTGAGGGCGCGAAGCAGCCCCATTGCCCCTTTTCTGGGCATGCGCACTCGAGTGTGCGTGGCGCTGGTAAACTGGACTGAACATACCGGGTGCCTTGAAATATAAATTTCAACTCACAAAATAAATACATGTATGATGTTATTCATAATTGGAAAACAATTTAACTAAAAACATTATTAATAAAGTAAACAATTGTACATAAAGAAACATATGATATTGAGTTTTAATTTAACAACAAATAATTGTCCGTTAAATTTAGTCATAGATTGGTAAAACACATAGTTTAGAAGCACTACGTTTTAAAACACCATTATTGACCTTAACACTAGCAACACGAACAATGCCGTCACTACCTGCGTGCACTTCTGTCACTCTCTCTAGCTTCCAATAACAAGGAGGTAAATTGTCTTCCTTCATGATGACCAGGACCCCTGGACGCAGAAGCTGTAGATAATTTGTCTTCCATTTCGTTCTGGACTGCAACTCGGAAATATATTCTAAATGCCATCTGGCCCAGTAATTCTGAATAATTTGTTGAATTCGTGAATGCATCTTGAGCCTATTTTCTGGTACTTGCGTGACGTCAATATCAGGTAAGGAAGTTAGCGATCTTCCTATTAGTAAGTGTGCCGGAGTCAAAGGATTGAAATCGTTAGGATCAGTAGATAAAGGAGATAAAGGTCTGGAATTTAATATCGACTCTATCTGTACCAATATTGTATAAAATGATTCGTAAGTTAATAAATAGTTACCTAAAACACGTTTAAGGTGAAATTTAAAACTCTTCACACCGGCCTCCCATAAGCCGCCAAAGTTTGGTGACCTTGGAGGAATAAAGTGCCAATTGATATTTTCTGAAACTAAGTCCCTTTGGATAATATCAGTTTGTGACTTGAGAAAGTTAGATATTTCTTGCAATTTAGATCGAGTTCCAACAAAATTTGTACCATTGTCAGAATACATACGTAGAGGTCTGCCTCTTCTAGCAACAAATCTTCTAAAGCAAGCAAGAAATGCTTCCGCACTTAAATCTCCCACCAATTCTAAATGAATAGCCTTAGTCACTAAACATATAAAAATACAAACGTAGGCCTTAACAACCTTATGAGCACCTCTAGTGACTCTATCCTTAATCATGTGAGGGCCTGAAAAATCTACTCCAGTATTCATAAACGGATAAGCTTGTGTAACCCGTACAGAGGGCAACTGGCCCATAAGGTAATCCTTTGTTACAGGTTTAGCCTTGAAGCAAATTACGCATTTATGTATAATTTTCTTACATAAATTTCGACCAGCAGTAGGCCAATACTGTTCGCGAACTGACGCTAATAATTGCTGAGCACCGCAATGCATTAATCGTGCATGTTCTCTTTCTAAAATTAAGTAAGTTAACTTGTGAGTATGAGATAATAAAATTGGATGAGTTTTATCATAACTAAATTTCGCATTTTGCAATCTACCACCTACTCTCATTATTTGATTATTATCCAAAAAAGGATTTAATCCTAATACGTTACTTGTAGGATTGATAGGCAAATTTTTTGAAAATTTGTCATGCTCCTTTATAAAAGACTCACGCTGGCTAAGACGTATAAGTATATTTAAAGCATTTTGTAACTCTTTAACCGAAAGTTCACCCGTGAATTTTTTGTACGGAGATTTACAATTACTACTAAATCTTACAATGTACGCGACTACACGTTGTAGTTTGCTTAAACTAGAAAATAAATGGAAAAGAAATGGTTTGTCATATTCAACTGTTATATTAACAGTAGTGCGTTCTTCCAGAATATTGTTTAAATTTAAATTTATTTGGTCTCGTGGCCATTTTGAAATATCTTGTAAAAGCCATTCAGGACCATTAAACCAAAGACTCGAATTTAATAAGGTATTAACACTGCAACCACGAGAAATTAAATCTGATGGGTTATCCTTTGAACTACAATGATACCAATCGCTTATATTGGTCACTTCTTGTATTTGACTCACTCGATTAGCTACGAATAATTTCCACCGCGAAGGACATCCTCTTATCCAATGTAATGTAATTGCAGAGTCGGTAAACAAATAGTATTTATCAAATTTTAAATTAATTGTTTCCGAAATTCTCCTAAATAATTGAGATAATAGAAGTGCGCCACTGAGCTCTAGCCTCGGTAATGTAGTGAATTTAATAGGCGCAACACGAGATTTAGCACAAATTAAATTGCAACAAAATTCACCGTTTGCTAATTGACACCTTGCAAATAATGAAGCTCCGTACGCTACTGTCGACGCATCGCAAAAACCGATAAGTTCTATGCGGACGAAATTATTTGCTAATATATATCTAGGAATACTCAATTTATTTAAATACTTTATCTCGTCTACAAATTGAACCCATTTTTCCTTAATATCATTTGGTACCTCGTCGTCCCAATTAATATTTGATTGCCATAAATTTTGCATCAATAACTTTGCTACGACAATAACTGGACTTATTAGACCTAGGGGGTCGAAAATCTGACTAATAATTGACAAAATTGTACGCTTAGTTATATTCACGTAATTGTTGATACTTATACAGTAATGCATGCTGTCATTACTTGCATTCCAATAAACGCCTAAGGTTTTATTATTTTCATCAGCGCCTATATGCAAAATATTTGCGTCTAAATTTTCATTAACTTGAAATTTATCTAAAATAGTTGAATCGTTACAGAGCCACTTGCGCATTTCAAAGCAACCGCCAGCTAATATATTTTGAATATCACGCTGCAATTTAATTATTTCTTCAATATTGTCAGCACCCGACAGAACGTCATCCATGTAAAAGTCATTTTTTATGATATGACATGCTTCAGGGTAACTGGTTATATTTTCATTGGCTAATTGATGTAAACATCTAATGGCTAGAAATGCTGCAGAGGCTGTCCCGTAACTTACCGTATACCTAGTTCGTAACATTTTAATTCATCCGACGGTTCGGACCGCCAGAATATTCTTTGACAATGACGATCTTCTTCAGCCACGTCAATTTGTCTATACATTTTTGACACGTCTCCTGTAAATACGTATTTATGGGTACGAAATCTTAAAAGAATATTAACTAAATCATTCTGTATATTAGGACCACTATACTGCACATCGTTTAAAGAGAGTCCGCTACTACTCCACATCGACGCATCAAAAACTACCCGTGTACGCGTAGTAAGGCTACCTTCTTTTATTACCGCATGATGTGGTATATAATAATTTATTTCATTGTCCTTTTCTTCCGAGATTTCTTTCATATGACCTAATTTATTGTATTCGGACATAAATTTTTGATATTCCAGTTTTAAGGACTTGTCTTTACTTAACCGTCTTTCTAACCCTTGAAATCTTTGAAGTGCGCTTTCACGTGATTCACCTAGTAACATTTTATTGTCTTTGAACGGAATACGTACCGTGAATCTACCTTGACTATCGCGAGTATGATTTTTAATAAAATGATTTTCACAGAATAGCTCACTTTCATTCGAATATGATCCTTGTGAATATTTGCTTTCATTTTGATTTTCAATTAACCAGAATTTCTGTAATTGATCACTTAATGTTTTGTTTGTCACTGCTAGACACGAAATAGATTCATTTTTTCTTAAATTTGTGGTAAGGTTTCCACCCGCAACCCATCCTAGCACAGTTTCTTGTAACGTAAGTGGCCTATTTGTTAAGGCGAGCTGACCTTGCTTTAATAAATGCCAAAATATTTGACTACCTAGTAACATGTCAACATTTGCACTACTACCGAAATTAGGATCGGCTAAAAGAATATCATCTGGTATATTCAGGTCATTTATATCAAAAGATGTCACTGGTAATTTTTCTGTTATCGAGTTTATTACTAAAAATGACAATTTTGTCTTGATAGAATTATATTGCGATTTTATTTCCATATTTACGGAATGTTCTATGTTTAAAATATTTTTACCTACGCCACTGACTGCATGGCGCACTCTTTGTCTAGTTAACTTAAGTTTTTTGCATAGACTATCCGTGCAGAAATTGCTTTGCGCTCCCGTATCTAGTAAAGCCCTGACCATAACATCTTGGCCATTTGAATCTTGCACCTTGACTAATGCTGTAGACAAAATTACTTGTGAATTTTTACTATGCGTTGTCGAATGCGTACTAATTAAAGTATTTGAGGCCCCGTTATTTTCACTAATCGGAACATCCAAATCAACTGAATTATTTTCAGATTTACTCTGCTCAATTGCAGTATTTCTTGCTTCAAAGTGTAACAATGAGTTATGTTTTTTGCTACATTTTTTACATGACGAAAATGTACACTCGGACACATTATGCCCTGGCTTCAAACAATTAGCACAAAGCCTTGCTTGTTTAACTTGCTCGTATCTTTCTTGTGGTCTTAGATTTAATAATTTATTACAGTGATATACCGAATGGTCGGCTTGTTTGCAAAAAAAGCATGCATATTTATGTTTACTCGCTGAGGTCGTTACATAATTATTTGAATAAACTTTACCTTTATTTATATTATTTGATTGCGGTTTATCGGCCTGCAATTTCTCTAGCAATTGACACTTTTTATCCAGAAAATTAGTCATATGTGTCATATCTGGTTTTTTGTTATTATCTAAACAAAGCGTTTCCCACTCGCGTTTTGTTACGGAGTCGAATTTTGACACTAGCATGTAAATTATAAGGCTATCCCAACCATCTATATTTTCTCCTAAGACCTCTAGTTGCCTAAGTCTGACCATTGTATTATCATAAAGATCTCTTAAATCTCGGTGAGATTCTTTTATTAAGCTGGGTTGCTCCCATATAGCTTTAATATGGTTTTGTATGGTTACACCAGCATTTTCATACCTATTTTTTAACTTTTTCCAAGCTATTTCATAATTAGCGGCTGTGACTGGTATAGCTTTAATTATTTGAGCTGGCTCTTTGGCTAACGAATTTTTTAAATAATAGAATTTTAAAACCTCGTCAACATTTTTATTGTTATGTACTAAGGCTATGAATGCATCGTGAAACTCATTCCAATTGTCTAGTTTGCCGTCAAAAGTACGTAAATTTATGGTTGGTAATTGTACATTACTTGCTTGCCTTATTGGATTAGTAAACTGGGGTATAACATTTGGCGCTACACTACTAATTTCAATTTTCTTGAAACTCTCAATCGTATTTTGCATAAGCCCTACTATGTCAAAATATTGGTTTTCAAATATCTCTCGCTCTTTTATTTCTGATAGGGTTACCTCACCCTCCTTTGCCGTTAGGGTATCTATTTGTGATTGCACATTGTTATATTCTTCCAATAGTGGATCAATTTTGTTTAGCCTGGCTGCTAAAGAAGCGATTACATCGCCGTTTAAGTTATCTCTATCTAACCGTGCCTTAATCGTGCTTCTAATTATTTTTAATTTTTCCATTATTATTTAAACCCGTGATAAATAAATTGGTAAAATGAACATTAGTGCTAGCCCACCAATTTCGCTTTTAAAAATATTGTAAACAAGATACAAGTCTATACCTACCTAGTCGTAGGTATAAAATAAAATACTACATCAACAAGTGGTACAAATAGAGCGCGATATATACGGTTATAATATGAAGGACAGAGACAGATGGTGATATGCACACTTACTGTTTCTTGTTCCTCCCGTCTGGTTGCTTGGCGGTGAAAATCTGGATACTACTGGATTGCTACTGGCTAGCGGCAACATGCATGATGCAATGATGATGTTTTTCCATGCGGCTCGAAGACCATGTTATAATGCTTCAGATGAGTAAAACCTTATTACTCTCTTCCTTACACTAATCTTAATTGGGTGTGGACTGTATTAAATTAAATTACACCATGCTAAACTTAACAGCTTTACTAGCCAAATACACACTTTAAGGGTATACATTATTTGAGTAACAGAGAACTCAAGATACGACTTACTACATGTCTGCATGTCGACTTCTTAACTTAACTTAGCATACTCTCAGATAAGACAAGAAAAAACATACTGAGGGCGCGAAGCAGCCCCATTGCCCCTTTTCTGGGCATGCGCACTCGAGTGTGCGTGGCGCTGGTAAACTGGACTGAACAATATTTTTAAGAGAACCACACCCTGAAATTCAAAAATTGTAATAATTTGTTATAAAAGTGTGGTTTCCTGACTTTTGTGTTCATTATCTTTTACAACATTATTAGGAAAAGTTATTGTAAAAATGTCGGAAACTCGATAATTTTCCCTAACAAAAAAAAATTGGATATTTTTCTTTTTTATTGAAGGTTTTAAAAAGTTAATTCAGTTTCTGACATTCTTAATATAATTTTAGGATAGCCGCCATTCATCGATTTTAATATTATTGCTTGTAAGGGCTCTAATTCTACGGTTTCTGAATGTACTAATATGGCGGACCTAGTAACCCCTCTTAACTAATTCTTCGTAGTGTCATAATAAAAAGCGAGTTACATTTACACACTTCTGAGATATACAATAATACTGTAATTTCTGATAGGGGGGACGGACAATTCTAACCTTATGATCCCTTCTCATGCGCCATTTTGAGGCAAATTATGCCCACCTGAGCAATAACTATGTTATAGTTTTGTTCAAAATCTAATGACATTTTACAATGAATTTTACTTATCTTGACTTTACTTTGCATTTACCTTAGCTTTGGACAAATTCGTGTTACTTATAGGACAAATGATCTTCAACATACAATGGATAACGTGAACATATTAATTGATCCATTACTTAGAAAATTAGTAAGTATTAGTAGAAAAATTATAAAAACACTTCTTAAATTCTCTTTAATGTAAAATTGTAAAAGTATAAATATACAATATCATTAAATAATTCTATATTTATATTATTAAACATAGGTACATAATATATATATATATATATATATATATATATATATATATATATATATATATATATATATATATATATATATATATATATATATATATATATATATATATATATATATATATATATATAAAATATGTAAACAGAGTATTTAATGGAAACAGATTACTTTCCAATTTTATCTATTAATAAAATATCTAAAATGCATTTAAAAAAGTATGCTTGGTTGAGTTTAGACTATAAAGGGACGGAAAATATCACTGGAAGCATATAATGTCAAGTAATTATGCAACAGAAATATGATGATTAATTAATAGCTTTCCATAGCGATAGACATATGAAAACATGTATTCAAAAAAGTACCTCTAAACTCATCTAAGAGGAATCGTTTTTATTAGGCCTAATAGATACCTACTAAATAAAATAACATTACAAATTCGTCCTACTAGTGTTGACATATTTCTTTTTCATTATATAAACAGTCACATGGACAAAATTTTAAATAAAAGGGCTATCTGAAGGTTCTTCAACTCGTTTTGGAATGTGTCGTCGATTAAAACCATTAAGAATGAAACTCATGAACTCTATCATACAGTGCTCTTGAGGTAAGATAGGGTAAATTATAATCTACATAGTAAAACAACTTTAAAAAATAATTAATATTAATCCTAACATATTTGACTAAGAGATTCTAAACAGCCTCACTAGAAAATGGACGGATAGAAACAACACATTAATAAAATATCAGTTCTTGTAAACCATGTCTCCTTATTTTTAAATCATAATAACCGGTAAGCTAAGAATGATCCTATAATTATAAGTGGAACTGAGGCGTGACTAATAAATGCATCATTACATCTATGATCCAGAAAACAGAAACACCATGTTGTTTTATCATAATAGTTCCTAAAATAAAATATAAGCAATGTAGAAAATTGTACAAATTATGAAAAAAACTCCAGTATTCTGACACGAAAGCACTTACTTACCTATAGATATCAAGTTCCTTAATACTATTATTAACATAGTTCGCTAGCTTAGTATCAACAGCAGCTGGTCTACAACCCTCATAATGGTCAGCAGGTATATCAGTACGCAGTCCTTGCAGTGAACTTAAACAATCTCTGGAAATAACTTGTGAACCTTAAACAGAAATACATAATATTAACCTTTTAACTGCTCTAAACGTATATATACGCGGATCAAATAACTGCTCCACACGTATATAAACGCAGTTCATTTTAATGTGTGCCAAGTGTTACTAGGGTCTTGTATATTGTCAATATTATATTTTTAGCATAAAAAATGTCGACTGACAGCCATATTTTGAAAAAAAAACAGTGTACTGCTCCACTGCTCCAGACGTATAAATACGCCGAGGATCCCCCACCCGCGTATCTGAGCCGTATTAGGTTTTGGCGCCCTTTTAAGACGGGTGGCGCGAATTCAGGGAGTATGCACGTATTCAACAACAATTATTCTGTTCTTCCGTTGCCTTCTGTAGTGTTATTTAGATGTGTATTTCGTAATGGCGCGTTATAGTAAAACTATTTATTACACTGACAAGGAACTGGAGGACATTTTAGCACAGAGTGACAGTGAACCGGAGAACCTTTTAGAAACTAGTGACAATGAATCGTTGCTTGAGGAGTCAGATGAATGCATCGAAGATGAAATGGCGACACCAGAACCTTCGTATGTGCCTCCTGGATCGTCAGATAGTTCCAACCATTCGGACAGTAACGATTCCTTTGAAGAAATTCCACTCGACTCTGGAAAAAGGCTTAGAGGTAAGGGAAAGAAAAATACGAATGAATTTATCTGGCATGAACAAGATCTAACGCCGGATATACACCAATTTGATTTCAGCAATTCGGGTTGTTCTCTGGAAAGTGGCCTAGACAAAAATAGCTCTGAGTTAGATTGTTTTCAAACATTTTTCGGTGAAGACATTGTGCAGGATATCGCCGAGCAAAGTAACAAATACTTTGTGTTTTTAACCTCTCAAGGTATTCCTCCCAAGTCTAGGTTGCATCGATTTCATAATACAAATTATAAAGAAATGTACTGCTTTTTTGCAACAAACTTACTAATGGCACAAGTAAAGAAACACTCCATTAATGCCTATTGGACAAAAAACAGTAAGATAGCTACACCTATATTTCACCAAATTATGACCAGAGATCGGTTTCTTCTTTTACTAAGGACGCTTCATTTTGTTGACAATACAGAGAAGGCACCCGAAGACGACAAATTATGGAAAATTCGGAAAATGGTGGATCATTTAAAAAAACAAATGAAAGAATCCTTCTACCCTTTTCAAAATGTCTGTATAGACGAAAGCTTAGTCCTATTCAAGGGTAGAATTTTCTTCAAGCAATATATACCATCGAAAAGACATAGATTTGGAATCAAATTCTTTGTTTTATGCGACTGTGAGACGGGCTATATATTAGATTTCATAATTTATACCAGAAAGTATACTAACCTGGACCCAATAGATGATGAGCTTCTCAAAAAGGTGGGAATTTCTGGTAATGTTGTTCTAACTTTGATGAAACCTTATCTTGGAAATGGTCATTCTTTATTTATAGACAACTGGTATGTAAGCCCTAATCTTTACACGCAGTTACACGGACAAAAAACTAACGCATGTGGAACAGTAAAAAAAAATCGAAAAGGAATGCCAACCTTAGAAAAAGTTTTGGAACGTGGAGAGACTCAATGCAAATCTACAACGAAACTTTTAGCTTTGAAATGGAAAGATAAACGGGAAGTTTTCATGCTAAGTACAATGCATGATAGTGAAGTTGTCGGTACTGGAACAATTGACAAACAGACTGGTAATGAAACTAAGAAACCTCTGTGTATTCTGGACTATAACGCAAATATGGGGGCTGTGGATCGTTCCGATATGATGCTTAGTAGTACCGAATGTGTAAGGCGCACAGTAAAGTGGTACAAAAAAGTGTTCTTTCACTTATTGGATATTTCCCTTTTAAATGCCCATGCTTTATATATGACTGCAAAGGGTAAGAAAATAAGCCTGGAAGCATTTCAACTGAATGTGTAAACCAAATCCTGGAAAAATATCATACACCTATAGGCGTCTATAAAACAGGACGGAGGGGATTAGACGAAGACAATCCCCTACGTTTGACAGGCCGTCATTTCCCTTCTCAAGTTCCACCGACGCAGAAGAAGAAAGAAGCCCAAAAGCGGTGTGTTGTGTGTGCGAAAAGTGGGCTTAGGAAAGACACACGTTATATGTGTAACGAATGCATTGCGCCACTTTGCATAATTAGTTGTTTTGAACGATACCATACAGTAAAAAACTATTAATAGCTGTGTTTAAAAAAATCAGTTCTTCAGTTACCTGTATTATTGATTTTTTTTTATTTTGTTCATTCATTTTGAAATATATTTTATTTTGTTTGTTCATTTTGAAAGATATTCTATTTTGTTTATTCATTTTGAAAGATATTTTATTTTATTATGCTAAATATAAAATCTAAACAGATCACTACTGGCTGTTTTATTCTACCTTTGAGAAAAGTAAACAAATCCGGCCCTGAATATAACCGTAAAATCGGCTTGTTTTACAGCTAACTGCTCCGGACGTATATATACGCTATGGAACTATGCTGCTCCAGACGTATAAAAACGCAGGGCTTACATTTGTGCGCACTCGGGAGAGTACCAAAACTCAAGGCTTAGCAGTTAAAGGGTTAATGCTTAGAATACAAAGTATTTATTAGAATATAATATTATATAGAAGTTATATATTAGAATTAGTTTAAGGGGTTTGGAATTATTTTAATTTACACTTACCGTCTTTTTCTTCTATTATCTTAACACAAACATCATCATCTTCAGGGCATACTTTCGTCCAGTGCCACAGCCAGTTGAATGGGGTGCCACATCCTGGTTGCGTGGAAACGCATTGGTAGCACCAAAGGGCTGAACCTAAAATAAATATGATTATTTATATTTATTTAATATAGCTACCAAACAATGCCACACCCACGACCCCCTTTTATACTTACTTTGGCCTACGAAAATGGATAATATTCCATAAATTATGAAAACGGCACAATTTAACATTATTTTTTAAATGTGAATTATTTTATATTTCAACAGAATACAAACAAAATAAACAACAGCAAAACACAACAAATTGAAAATATTTTGATATTTGAGTCATCGACGAGGTTACCTCCACAAAACAACTACAATTAGCGCCATAGATCAAATACGGGTTATTACCGCCACAAGCCACAAAACATCTAGGTAATTCGCAATTACCAGCGTTTACCTATTATACGCTGCAATTACCTCCAAGCGTTGATTCTAGGACTTCTTATTAATATGTTATTAATCAACGTTCCAACTACAAGGGTATGCGCCAAGCAAAGTGGAATATGGGATAACTACACAGGACACAGGATAACTATGTAAGCCGCCATATTGACCCCATTTCACTTTCAGTGGCAAGAAATGATCACTTGCGGAACAAATTTAGAACCGTTCCGCGCATGATCTCACCGCTTGACAAAAATATAGGTAGAGTTATTACGAGGGCAATTGAAACCGTATAAAAACAACAGCCGATAAAAACGGTCGGCACCTCTTTATTGTACATCGGCTTTATTTTCCGACACACTGCGCGATCAACAAAGAAATGATTTACGACGCAGCAGACCAGTCTGTTTATTCTCTGTACACCAGCGCGCAGCCGTAGATAGTTTATCGTGCTGATTTTAAGATCCAGTAACAGACTTACATGCACGATTTCAACTACTCTTCGAATCTCAATGCCACTGCTAATACATAGGACGAAATTTCAAGATAAATGCCAACGGTCCCGTCCTTTAGCACCGAACAATTTCAATTGCCCTCGTGTTACTTTACTTATGGATATACACGATATATGGGCATAGAGTAAATACTGCTCGCTAATATGGGGAAGCTAGCTTTTAACTGTGGCTATTTTATGCATATTATTTGTTTCTACAGTAATTGACATTTTTGTTATGCGATTCGACTGTCAACTGTTTTAAATATTTTTCTTCTTATTTAAGATTTTATTACCACTCCTTCAAATATCTAAAATTATGTGTGGAATATATTTAATTAGAGAAGAAATTAAGGGCTAAATTTCTATAGCCATAAACTTCTGCGCTCCAAAGGATCTGTCAGAAGTTCTCTTATAGTTTTAATAATATATTATACTTTAATAACATAATATTGACAAAATAATAAAATAGTAACAATAAAGCTATAAAACATTTTAAACAAATGTTAAATTAAATATAATCAATATATCGAATTTATTGATATTTTTATCCAATAATATGCTGAAATGAAAACATAATTGTTTTCTTTATTTAGTTGACTATTTTATATTGTCATTATGCGCTTTCGCATGATGAAAGTTTCTTTTAATATTTTTATTAAAAATTCTTCCTTTGAAATAAGTTTTTGCTTCATCAATTAAATCGTTTTTTGCTAAGATTCAATTTTTTAAGGTAATTTTTTCAATTGGCAGTTGAAAAATAGTAACATATCTGTCACTACACGAACAGTTTACTTTTTCATTGTTGCTACTGGTACAACCCTTCATTGCACAGTAAACCATTTTATACTATATAATAGAAATCAAATGAAGAAAATAAGTAGAATGTATTCACATCGAATTAAAATACAGTAAACAGAGAAAATAAATTAAAATGTTGCAACATTTGTTACTCATTATCGAGAGAGGCATTAGAGAGAGAGAGAACAAGAGATCGTGCGGGTGAGTTTTCATGGCTCTGTGCCAGTAAATAATTCATATTTGTATTCCAATAACACATCAATTATTAGCCATCTATTTCAATTCAACATTTGCCCTCATAGGTCTTGATTCCCCACATTTTATTTTAGAGCTTTATGGAATACACAAAACAACATACAGTTTTAGAGTCACTGGTTAACCTAGACACAGAAGAATAAACAGAACTTGTTAGCTGTTCTGTGCTAGTGGTTTGTGGCCTAGAGCAGAGCGAAGAGCCATTGCGAAGATCCAATCTTATCCACTCACTCCACTGTGATCTTATGTGAATTACTTCAAAGTTCAGAAGAGTACCAACATGATGATAATAAGAAAACTACAAAATGTGATTTTTATAAGGCTTATATTTTAAATTTTAAACATACCTGATCAATAATTCTTTAAAATACTTTTTTAAGTAATTTCTTTGCTTTTCAGTGGTTTTTGACTGTAAATTAGATTTATTTGCGTGTTCAGAATTTATTGTTAGGTTGGTTCCAGTTATTGTGTGTTGTGTAGCGTGTACCACGTCGCCGTTCGGGTTGTTTCGTTGTTGTCCCGAATGTGGTCTCTCCCTTTCTTTAGATAGTGACTTTTTTGTATTGTTTAATCATGTATCCGATATTATAATGTAAAAGTTATATCTAATGTAAGTTTAGAAAACCTGACAGCTTTTAGAAAAGTGTTTTGAGTGTTTGGTGTGTGTACCATTCAGTTTTGTGTAAGCGTTTTTCATCGGCTTCCCCTACAACAAACTTGACATGGCGCTGTTGTGTAGTTAATTATGAATTTTATAAAGATGGCTTTGGAAAATACTTACAGGATAACTAGATGTAGTGAAGCGCTAAAGTTCTTATTTTATATCAATTATACCTAATTTGCTTGGATGGAGTGTATGGCTGGCTTTGCTAATCTGCTTTTTAACAACTTTGTTGGTATAACCTTGATATGGTTTTTACAGTTTAGTATTTTAGTTTTTTCACAATGGATGATATACCATCGGGACTGGATCCCGATGAGTTGATGGATCTAGATGAGCCTGAAGGTTCCGATCTAGAGGAGGATGATGAGGAGATAATCGATGATCCCATACCCTCACCCTTTCAGTTGCTCTCCTCTGGACCTGGCTCTACAGCCACCTCAGTTGCTTCTTCACCACCTAACAACGATGATTTTCCCACACCATTTAATTTCACTGGGAAGCCACTCAACATTAAAAGAGGCCGTGGCAGGCCTAGGAGGGAAGGTGGTGAGTTTTATATTTAGTTTAACAGTTTAGTTTATTTCCATATAAATATCTAATAAAATATCCCACAGTTTCCGTTGAACGCAATAAAAAATATTACAGCAACTGTAACTTTTAATTATAAAAATTGAAGATTAGACAAAAAATTCAGGTTTTCAATAAGTGGGCTTATAAAATAATTGGCAGCAGTTACTGCAGCAGTATATACCTACGGCCGGTATATACCTATGCGCCAGTATATACCTACAATTAGGGCTGATAGAAAATCATTGTTGCAATTTATACAGCTCATAGCTGCTAAGGCAGCAAGTTGAAATTCCATAGAGAAATTACGATCTTAAGCAGTGATTGTTGTGGTTTTACCCACAGCTAATACCTACTTAGGGCGCTTTCTTCCATAATTTCTTAAAATTATCATTTGGATACTTTCATTTTATAATAATTCAGCGCATATTATTCGCAGTTTTCCTTTTTCCAGTCTCAATAGAGACTCCTAATATTTTGCTTCATAACACAGCGGTGTTATATATAAAAACATATATATTAAAATATAGCTGGTATGAAATGATGGTACAGTGCCGTTCAATTGAAAGTAAACGACTTACGAGAAATTTTGGAATTTTCCCATTGTGAAGCAGGCTTTTGTAAACAGATCACATTCAAAATTATTTTAAGTTGAAGTATCTGTCAGTTACAGGGTGACAGCATTTTATATAAAGTATTTATTAAAGAAAATCTATATGGTAAGGACGTCTCTTGTAAAAAAATCCATTAAATTAACAAACTAACTGAGAACTTAAGAAAATTACAATGAATTAATATTTGGTCCAAGCACCATTCGCGTTTATAACTTTATGAAGTCTATTTCTCATAGACAATATTAGTGTCCTGGTGTAATCCTCGCCAATATTTTCCCAGGCATTTTCAATCGCCAACCACAGTTCTTCTACGTTCACTGGTCGGAAATTTCTGCTATACATGTCTTTTTCCATTTGTGCCCATACATTTTCTATCGGATTTAAATCCGGCGACTTAGAGGGCCAAGGCAGAGTGTTAATATGGTTTGTATTCAGCCATTCAGTAACAACTCGTGATTTGTGAATAGAGGAATTATCCTGAAATATAAATTTAAATGAAATATGGAAAAAGGAAAGAGGAAATAAAAATATTCTCGGGATATAAAATGGAAACGGAGGTAACATAACATATTCCAAAATGCGAGCGTAGCTTTGACCAGTAAGACGCTCTCTGATTCTCCAAGTAACACCTGCTCCTTGGCAACATATCCATGCCCACACATTGATAGAGAAGCGACCACTACGAGCTGTAGGATTTATATAGCGCTCTTCATATCGGCAATTTCTTGGGCGGTATCATAGCAGGATTGAAAAACTTTTTCATCTGAAAAAATTGTGTTGTCCCAAAAGTCCTGTGGCACACAGACAAATTGGGTGGCAAAGTTTAACCTCTGCTCCTTATACCGTGGCAACAGAGCAACTTTATTTGCAGCTGAAAAATTCTTCAGCTCAGATGCTCTGATACGTCGTCTTGCGGTTTCCATCGAGCAGGAAAATTTGTTAAGAAGCAGGCAGTCACTGCTGTAGCAAAATGATTCTGTCGGAGATGGTCAAGGACGAGTTCGTCTTCCTCCATAGTACTGAATTTCTGACGGCACCCTCTATGGACGTACTCAACAGTTCCTTCTGCATTCCATTTTTGCTTAATTTTGTAAATGCAACCTTTACTCACATTCAAAGTATCTGCAACTGCTTGCATTGACCATCCGTTCTGCAGTAACATCACAGCTTTCATTTTTTGCAGTTCAGTTAAGCGCGGCATAATAATAATAATAATAATTATAAGGAAAACTTCAAAATATAGAATAATTATTAGTAAACTGACAAATAAAATTGACAATCAAGTTTTGATTACCTGAAAGCCTGTTTCACATTAATTAAAAAAATCGTGTACTTTCGATTGAATGGCACTGTACCTACCTAGCTGAAATGAATTGATGATGGAATGATTAACCCTCTTATAGATAGGTCCATATAGATTAGCCTAAAAGCAAGTAAGCTTGAAACATTCGCACAATATTAACTTTCCACTCCCACAAACTAATCTTTAAAATTCCTTTAAGAATCTGACAGAAATATAAAACGTAAAAAAAAAAGCCTGAATAGCGAATTTCAAGCGTTACTAATCTAAATGTCACTAAATTTTAGTGACATTTGCCAGAATATGGCCGCAACAAACACGTGACCTGAAAAACCAATTAAAAATAGGACCGCCACTGTCTTGCATAAAGCCACTTTAAAAAACCTACCTAATATATATTTAGGTACTAAGTATTTAAGAGGATTTTTATTTTTGACTTTTATGTTCGATTCTCTCGAAAGAGAAATTTATAGACTGTGAAATTTCTAAAATAAAATGAAATTTAAATTAAAAATTATTTTGGGAAAACGGTTTTTTAGTACCTATAATTACAGTACAACTGCGCTAATTGGGGCACTCACTAATGGGGGCATTCCAGCTATCTGGATATGTACTATGCACGGACACATTTTTACTTCTGTAATTCGGACAGATACTCTGACAAATTGCAGAAGACTACATCATTCCAAATGAACGCACGCAATCATGTGTTAGATATAAACCAATAATATTGGACTTGACAAGAGCAAACGGATTACTAGTAGATGGTGAAATTTAGTGAGCCTACACCTCTGTGTAAAGTTGCCATTTATCCGTTATTATCCGTTTATTTGCCATGTTTCCATTTAAAAGACCACATAAAACAATAATCTGTACTCATGTGTATTTTATTATAGCTAGGTACCTACATATATAAAAAAAATATATACCCCCTTCATTAGGACACTTCAGGTCTCCGAACTATTTAAAAACTTTAACTGTCCAGATTATCGAAGTTGTACTGTACATATTTTGAAACTAATTTTCAACACATTGTAATTCCAAATTAGGCAAACCTGCATCAAGAGCACCCAGAGGTGCAACAACAGGGACTACAAGGGTACGGAGACCCCGGCTCCCTGGATTTTCCAGGAGAGGAGGCAGCAGAAGTTTTAGGCAACCCGATAGAAATGAATTTGATATGTCTCTGTTCACTCCATCTCCTAGTGACGAAATGACACTTCTGGACCCAGAAACGGGTTCCCTGAATTTTCAGGAAAGGGAAAGAAACCTGCCCCTTATAGAAGAGCCTCCTTATTTTCCAGAGCAATGGCCTGGGAAAGTCTGTGCCTTTTGTAATTTGGGAGAGAGGAGTCAACTGGGACAGGCCGACATGCTGAGATTAAATTGCCCTGAAGGCTTTTCACCTCGAAAAGCGGCATCAGCACAGGTTCTATCCAATCCGTTTCAAGCGCCTGAAAGGGACTCTGGCGATAAAAGTCCCAGGGGCCCAGTAACATGCAGGAGACAGAAAAGTTTTAATAAATGCAGGCACCCATCAATGACTAGCGAATACATAGATGAGTTAACTATTATCGGTTATAACGAAGTACCTGATGTTTCAGTACTTTTTGAGCAAAGTGGGCAGTTTTATGTCCATAGGAGTTGTGCGCTATGGTCCCATGGAGTTACTAGAGCAGGTAGGTTAGCGATTTTCATTTCTTATATTTTTCGTTTCCTGCAAAGTTATGTAAAATTGTTTAGCCAAGGATTTGTACTAATTAAAAATGGGAAATTGACATATTTAGTAGTATCAAATTTTATAGTAAAGCAAATATTTTTCTTACAGTTTTTTCTATGATTAGGAAATCATTATGCAAATATTTATTTATTTAATGATGCTATTAAGTTTTTATACCGCATTTAAAAGAGAAGAGAAGATATGTGTGTGTGAGTTAATGATAATAAAATAGAGTAGTCTTAAAACTATTAGAAATAGACCTATATACCGCATTTAGCAAATTATTGACGAGTGCCTATCAATAATTTTCTAAATGTATTCATACTCATTCTCATCCCACTATATGGACCATTTCACGGAATATCTCTTTCCTAGTATCTTGGATCAGTTAAGGGAGAGAGAGAAGGAAGTATTTGACGTAAAGCACGTTAAGTCATGTATAGACCACCAGATCGGGTAGAAATTTCGTATTCTGTAACTCTTGTTGAAATGATCATAAATCGGAATGAAAGAATGCAAATATTTAAGTAGTAGTTAGGTCTCCAAATATTTAGTATTGTTATTGTTAGCATTGTTAATATTAAATGATTTGACACATCAGATATAATTCTAAGAGTCATCCATAAAAAGGTTCTAATTCAAGAATTAAATGCATGGCTATTTCTTTTTGGAAGTCGATACAATCCTTTTAACAACTCAGGAATTTCATATGGTTCTTCTATATCTTATATTTCTTCTCTTAGTACTTAGTAATTCTCCCTCTTAGTATGCGTTTATGCAAGTTAAATACTCTATAATAAATTTAGAAATGAAGTCATTGGGTTAAGATAATTTCAACTTACCTTTTCTAACTCTTCCTGTATTTCAGCTCCAAGAAAATCCCATTGGAATGTTCATGGTCAGATTTAATAAGATATCATGTAATATGCATTATTTATAATTATAATATGTGATGGAAAAATGGCATTTATAAACCGGTAACTTACCAAGCATTACAACCGGTCAGTTTTGGTCAATTATGGCTCATTTTTAAAATAGATTTTTAAATTAGATCTTTGAAATAGAGCTTCTTGCTAAGGAAAAACTGCGAAAAACTTACATTTTACGAGTATAATCAACAAGGACTACAAGCAGCGGACTTTGCCTTATTTATTTTTTTACTCAAAACCAACTTAATTTCAAATAGTAGGTACTTGTTGTTTTCTGAATCAACACTTTTTGGCACATATTTTTTCATACGTTTCTTATATGCGTAGTATATAACAAAATCACTATTTTATGAGTTTAGAAAAATTAATCTACAGGGGTTAACAAATATTATTAGATGTATACAGAAAGATACATGCGACAGTGATGGAATGTGAACATCTCCACGAACGAAAACAATTTATATTTGACATTTCGATAGAAATTGAAAGTCGTTACAGAATACCGAAGTTAGAGAAATTCCGACTCCACACTGCTCTTTTCGATTTCATGCATATCTATTCAATTTATAGTTACAGAATAGGGCTGATTGAATATAATAAAAGTTACTGCATGTTTTTTTCTTTTTAATTAAACTATTAATCCTTAACTCTCACTGCGCAAAATATTTTGACTAGATTCTCTCGTCAGGCACAATAAAATTGCCGCTTGCGAATATACGTGTTTGGAGCAGACTCTGGTACATTTTACATCAACTTTGTACGCATTTATGCTAAAGTATCAGTTTTGCGGGACATAGTCACCTATTCCAATACTAAAAATATGGACCATAGATTAATCTATTTGATATACACTAATTCAGAACGAGGACGGACGTAGAGTTGCATATAATTCTTCACAATTAGACCATGCCATAGATGCTTAGAAAGAACAATAACAGTCAGGTCCATTTTAAAAATGACAGAAGAGTTAACACGCATCAAGCACAACCGGCCCATTTATTTTTTGCGAGTATACATGCTTTGAGCAGTGAAAGGGTTAAAAGTACACCCTTCTTGTATCATATCTTTATATTTTAGGTTATATATTCTACCTTGTTTCAGAAAATTCAGCTTTGATAAACGTTGGCCCAGTAGTATTACAAAGTTCTTCCAAAAAGTGTTCATTCTGTAACCATTACGGAGCAAGCTTGACATGTAACATGGAGGGTTGTATGAAAATATATCATTTCTCTTGCGCTACCGCCTCTGGTGCCTTTCAGGAGTTAAGTTCGCTCACTACATTTTGCACTAATCATCTAGGACAAGTTCCCATGCTTTGCGAATGTAAGTTTCCCAATAATTATCCATTCAACATTAATTAGAAAATTAAGTCTGAATAACAGTTTTGATTGGTTTATTTTAGCATCAATATGTTATACGTGCAAAACCCTGGGCAATATTGCAAATTTAATGTTCTGCTCAAGCTGTGGAGCACACTATCATGGAAATTGTGTGGGCTTAGCCCAACTGCCAGGTACGAATTAATAAAAAAAAAACAATCATAAAGTTGCTTTTAAAAATACTTTGTAGGGGTAAGAGCTGGGTGGCAGTGCAGAAAATGTCGCTGTTGCCAAGTTTGTCGTGTAACAGGTGATGAAACTAAGCTAATGTCATGTGAACAATGTGATAAAGTCTATCACGCTAGCTGTCAAAGACCCATTGTTACTTCTATACCAAAATACGGATGGAAGTGTCGTGTAAGTGATGATATTTTATCTAGTTTTTACATTAATAAATTTCTCTTTAGTGTTGCAGAGTGTGTGGTGATTGTGGATCACGTACCCCAGGAGCTGGTTTGTCGTCTCGTTGGCACGCTCATTATACAGTGTGCGATTCATGTTATCAGCAAAGAAACAAAGGATTTTCGTGCCCATTGTGCCATCGCGCCTATCGGGCCCATGCTCATAGGGAAATGGTGCAATGCACCATGTGCAGAAAGTACGTAGTCGTTGTTTTATTAAATGCAAATGAGGTTTGAGTTTTAGAACTCCAAGGCTTTGTATCTTTTATGATACGATACATTTATAAAATTAAAGTATTGGGTGGTGTGTAATGCCAGATATAAATGAATCCCTGAAGGTTATTTGTTATTGCTGCAAAATTATTACCTCACCTTATGCCACGTTCAACTGTAGTTTATATAGGTAAATTAGGTCATAGCACATATTACTCTCATATGCGACACTCCTTTCATGTTGTATAAACGCTGCCTTGAGACATTTAACTTGGATGTGCGGTGTTGCCAAGTTTGTAAAAAGTGAGAAGAAATTTTATATTTCTTTATATATGGATGTTTAAAATGTCCAATAACTATATATAATTAATAACCAATAACCTGTAAATAATTAATTTGTATTGTTTTTCATAAGGAATACTTAAAATATTTTAAAGACAATATTTTAATAGGCCTCACCTTTTAACTTGAATGTTCTTGTTTCCAGAACTTGGAAATTTGTTTTCAAGCAAAATTTTTAAACCAAATATAATTATAATTATTTATAAAGTATTTAAAATAAATATAAGCTTATATTGAAATATTGAAGTAAAAATAATTACCTTTTTCTTAAGTAATGTATGTATGGATTGCATCTGGGATAGTTTTTTTCATGCACAGTAAATAAATACTTTCACAAGTATTTTTTAAACAGCACAGTATATCTGTCGGTAAACAAAAATATTTTCTTAAGTAAATAAATTAAAGAAATAAAAACACGATTTTTATTTTAGATTTTATTCCAAATAGAACAACAAAAAATAATAAAATTATTTAAATTTTACGAATTTACTTATTTAAAATAAGTACTAAATCATACCAAACACATAATACCAAACAAGTACCACATAGAAGTAGTCTATTGGTATATGCCTACAGATATTGAATTACACGAAATTATGTATGTGCATTATATTCAGTACAACTAAAATTATAAACGTAAATTTTAATTTATCATGTGCATAAAATGAAAAACAATCGCCAAATATGCACCTATTATCTAAACAGGCAGAAACTTCGAGCAAACATATGCAGATGCGTTTCGACATCTATGTCTCCTCAGTGTAGCTTTTTCTCTCAAAGTTTCAAAACTAAAACACAAATTTTGCAAATGCCAATAATTAAATACTCGTAATGCATGCACATGAAAAATCAAATTTAATTAGGAAAACTCATTTGAATTCTTAGATTTCATTTTCATACCTACTTAAAGATTAGACAAATTATTTTATTTAACATTTTTAAATTCGTTTTTGTAAAAGTGCGATTTAAGTCCTTTAAGTAATAATAGATTCTTAGCCTAAGATTCAGTTTTGACAAACAAATATTCTAAGGAGATATCAGGACATGGATGTTGGAATTTGCATATTATATAGCCCAAATAAAGTAGCTCCTGGGGTGTTTGTTATATTATCGGAAATGTTATTTTTAAATATATAATCTGGACCATAAATAAAGGTACTAACATTTTTAGGTGGTGTTTTAAGACTACCAAATTGTGGAATTATTTTATCATAAGCTTTAAGTTAAATGCAAATGGTTTCATCCACAGCACCTTCCTTAGAAAAATCTTCACATATATCACATTTGAGAATTTTTAAACATTTTTGAATTAGATAGCCACATACATACTTAAATTAATTTGTTCTGTCAAAGGCATGTTCCTGTAATCAATATTCTCTATAATTAACGGAGACCTACAAGTGTTTTGAACCAGTGGAGGGAATGCAACTGGCTTATAAAAATTTAAAAATGACAGTAGAATTTTTGAGAGGTCCTCTGTACAATTCATTGTATTAGTATGCATGAAATGCATGAGAATTTTTTTTTTTAATGTATGGGAAAATTAAATTACGGAGCCAAAATAATTTTTCAGACTATCTTGATTGATTCGTCTCGTGTGCGTGTAGCGTGTGGTCTAGTGTAATATGTGGTGAGGCACGGCCACGGCTGTTCAATTAAATTGCGAGGGTGCACATTCCTGTTACACGGTAAGATGCAACTGACCTCAGCTGCGAAGGATCGCGAGTATGCCGTCGCTCGGAGATTTCCCGGAACGTTCTTTACGAAGTTGTGTACAAATATGCAGACCTTTAACTTGGTTGTATCTCTTTCCTCGTCAAAAAATGTATTTGCATCTCACTCAGTGTTGCATATGAGAGTATATGTGCGTATGTGGTCATAGTATAGAAAAAAAGCATCTAATGTATTCGATGTTGACCAATCAGGCATTAATTTTTGTCAAAATTCGACCTCATTCATCAGGAATTATTATTATTATTTACTATAATAAATTTTACTATAATTATAGTCAAATATGAATTCTTTCGAAAAAGAATGGGCCCTTAATTTAAAACGAATAACTTACAATCAATATTACAACAATAAAATCTTGCCAATTTTTATTTGTATTGTAGTACACACATTGCCCAAAAAGTTATCTTTTAATTAAAATAAAAGTATAAAAAACTACCAAACAACATTCAATCTCAATGAACTTTGTTGAATTGATTTATCAGATTATTTATTAAAAAACTCAAACAAAAAGTATTTACTATGACAACCACAAAATATGTTGGCTTGAATATTTTGTAGGGATATTTAAATGTTTTTATTCGACTAAATTTAAATCCATGATTATACTTTATATTTTCTCTAAGATTTGTGCATGGTACCTGCGATCCAGAAGCTGACTTAGTAACATATCATCAGAGAAGAGAAACTCACCCCGAATATGAATACATTTGCTTGTATTGCAAAAACTTAACCCACACAGGCCGGCAGTTGATATCTAAAAGAATTAGTAAGTCACACAATTTTTTTCTGTACTACCTTTACTAACATGAAACTTTAAAGGCACCGATGATCCGGGAGAATTGTCCATATCCCAGGAGTCCCTCTATGATGACACTTCTGAGTTCGACCTGCCCTCTCCTGACGAATTTGCCCGAAGCATGGGCCTCGGCAAGGGAAAACCGTACAGTGCAAGCAAAATAGCCAAGAAGAGACTGGGGTTCCCAACAGGCATGCCGGGCAGACCTAAAGGTACAGGGAAGGGGTTGCCGGGTAAAGTAGGCTTCATGAAGCGTGCACGCCTCACTGAATTTGGCCGGAAACGTGGCCCTAAAGCTAAGATGCGCGGCATTTTTGGAGTACCTGGTGTGGGATTGCAAAGGCCGGTGTCTGATGGCAAGAATGACGAGGAACCTGGGGTGGAGAATCGTCTAGTTCTGTGTTCGGCAAAGGACAAATTTGTGTTGACGCAGGATATTTGTGTGATGTGTGGTGCTTTGGGGACTGATCAAGAGGGGTGCTTGATTAGTTGTGTGCAATGTGGACAGTGTTACCATCCTTATTGTGTTAATGTCAAAGTTACGAAGGTTATTTTGCAGAAGGGTTGGAGGTAGAGTATTTCCTTGTTTAAAAAGCGTTAAATTTTGTTTACAAGTTTTTCAACTACTTACCAGCTATCAATATTTAGCAAATAACTTTGCATTTATTATGTAAAGGCTAAAATAATTATACCATACCTTGAACTTTCGCTGATCTTTACGTATAACAATTATCTTTAAAATAGCATTGTTATAAATTATTGATGTCTTCATCGAATTAGCTTTGTTTGGTAATTGTACTATATATTTTAATGTGGTGTTTCATTGAGAGCTACACATGGGAAAATACATTAATATAACACTGAACTGAACTGAATATAATACTAAATTAATGAAAATCTGTCTTAGGTGTTTGGACTGTACTGTATGTGAGGGTTGTGGACAGCGTAATGATGAAGGCCGGCTAATACTCTGTGATGATTGTGATGTTTCGTATCACATTTATTGCATGGACCCACCGCTGGATTATGTACCCCACGGTAACTGGAAATGTAAGTGGTGCGCCATATGCCAGACGTGCGGTGCTACCGATCCTGGTTTCAACTGCACATGGATGAACAGTTGCACAGAATGTGGGCCTTGCGCTTCACACGTTAACTGTCCCAGTTGTAACGAACCATATAGTGAAGGGGACTTGATTATACAGTGTGTCCAGTGTGAACGCTGGCTACATGGGTGTTGTGACTTCATCAAAACTGAAGAGGATGCAGAAAAATGTGCTGAGGATGGATACAATTGCATCCTTTGTAGGCCAAGGGATGTTCCTCCGCCGCATCTAGTTCCATCGCCTGCTGCCCCCAAGCCACCAACTCCTACTAAGAGCCCAGAAATGAACAAAAATACTAATTATGTAGTGGACGGTGTTTGCTTGAGTGAGTTTGGGAATAACCTTATTAAGTCTTTGTCGATCGAGCACCACGGTACAAGGAAGAAGAGGAAGAAAATCCCTACTGTCCAGGACAAGGAGGCTGGAATAATGGCTACAATAGAATCTGTCGTTGCTGGGGGAAATATTGGTGAGAATTTTACACAAAATTTTGTGACACATTTATCATTTAATATTTTTGTAGATAACGCTTTAGAGGAAAGTGCAAAGTTGGAATTAGTTGATGTAAAGGACGAGCCACAAGAGCTCTATAAAGAGGGAATGATTTGGACTAAAGAGGATGGTCCCCCGCCGGAAGGTTTCACAGTGTTCACTATGGAAAGTGGCATTTGTGTTCTCAGACGCAAACGTCAACGTAACCTGCAGAAGCTGGGCATTGGTGGGTTTCTGGTGAGGATGCGAGGGTTAAGAACTGGGCAAGATAATGATGATATAGATACTTTGCCTGGCCAGTCGAATCCCTCATGTAGTGATTTGCCTCCGCCTTTAGTACATGCCGATAGTGATAAACCAAGAAGGAAACCAATACGTAGAAAAACAAAGAGTAAACTAGCTGAAACTTTCCCGGTTTACTTGCAGGAGGCTTTTTTCGGGAAAGATCTCATGGACACCATGGACTGTAAGAAGGATGTTGATAGTTGCAGCAGTGATGAGGAGAAAGGCGATAAATATAAATCTATTAAGTTGTCTCAGGTAAGATAATTTGGTAGGTGCACCGCACAAAAACAAAAAATTATATCCTTCAACAACATATAAAAGTTAGTTAATTAAAAGTTCTTGCTCTTTCAGGACGAACTGATAGCTATGGCAGCAGTTACGGCCAAGCAAGAGAAACTTGGCGGTATGAATTCCGATACCAAAGAAAGCATAAAAGATCAAAAATTATCCAACCTTGTGCCTAAAGAAGAGGATGATGACAATACAGAGGACCTCAAAGATGTCCTTGCCTTACCTGGCGATTTGCTTGACACGGACTTAGTCAATAGCATTATCAACGAGGACGATGATGAACTTACTAAGAATACCGAATCGCTGGATGCTTTAGGTAATTTGCTTTATTGAAAGCTTGAAAAAATTAATCCCGTCATTTTCAGAATCGAGTTTGCCAGATGATAATGAATTAAGGGACTCGTTGGGCAACTCTGGAAATTCAAAGGATACCAAAGATGAATTAAGTGATATTTTAGGACCGCATTTTAACTTAGAATCAATCCATATACCTAACATTAATAGTAAAGACGTTGAAGATATATTTAAGGCAAGCATCTATCTATACAGAAAAAAATTCGGGGACTAACATTCCAATTTTAGGGCGTCCTCACGGACGAGTCTCAGGAATCTCAGGAAAGCAATGCTTTCCCCATATCAAACAACAATATATTCAATAACACAACGCAACAGGCGCTACCGCAACATCCAATTGTTGTGCCGCCTGTGAGACCTACCACTTTACCAGCTGTCAACACTAGTAACTTAAATTCGCCGGTCAGTTTTCCCCCTCCATCACCATATCACTCGGAATATAGCAAGTAAGTAATATCATCCGATCATTTTCATTGAAATTTCATCTTACGTCTAAAGTAACATTATTCCCATTTTTAGTAGCCCACAATTTAGCCCCTTCTCAGAGCCTCCAAGTCCTTGGGTAAACGTGAATGAGCCCTCTGACATCGACAGCACCAACGTTGGTGTGCCTTCGACATACAACCAGCGGTCCTCTGAGAAAATGAAGGCAGACGAAGCCTTGGGTAGTGGTGCAACTATTTCAGCTGTACTTTATGCAAATATGAACCAGCCTGAATGGAAAACGGAGTTTCCTAATTGGTCCGATAGGTACAAGCAGATTATTAAAAAATGGAGGACCCTAAGTCAAGAACAGAAGGCTCCTTACTTACAGCATGCCAGGGATAACCGGAGCCAGTTGAGGATGAAGAAGGCTCAGCAGGTAAGTGTGTTTTTAGAGTTTATAGAGTGTGTTTATATGCTGGGGTTTTGTGAAAATCTTGATTTGCCCTGGAGTATATCCATTTGAACGAAAGTGTAATGTAATGCAGTTCACAGAGAGATTCAGCGTCATTGCTAAGTACCCATTTATTTGTTTTTGGTGCTTTGAAATATATAAATATTTACAGTTTCTACAATGGATCTTTGCACGTGTGTAGTTGTTTAAACCTATGCAACTATGACAGTGCGGTAGTATAAGTAGATATGGTGTATGTTATATCTACCAGTGTTAAGACATCCGTCCACTAATAATCATAAATATTTATTTAGGATGAAAAGCATTATGCATATTGTTCTTTTCTAAATATAACTGTTGATAAAAAACATGTTTTTTTAAAAAGACAAAATATGCTATTTTTTTGTTTAAAACTGTTTTCTTTTTGTTTAAAACTGTCTAAAACACCTTATCAAAGAAAACATTATTTAAACAGTTTTAAACAACTGTTTAAAATATAAAAGTAAGTAAGTAAGATTGTTTTCTGCATTCGGATTAATCCATACCAGCCTCAGGAACGGACTTGGCACAGTAAACACGGCCAAATTAGTCACCATATTAAAATATTTTAATTCTTAGACAAATGCATTGATTGATGATGTAGATTTTGATTGAACCTAAACGTTTTCATGTGTTTTTCATTTCTGCCTTTTTCTAATTGTTGTTGTTACATTACTTGTTTGTTTTTTTTGTTTTATAAAGTATAATATTCGTATTATATCCCGATATGTAAAAGATTGTTATTTTATTAATTATTTTAAAAGATTATTTTTTATATTTTTATTTTCTGTTATTGTATTGATCTTGAACAACTTTTTTTCATTTAAAGTAGGAATTATGAAGAAATAAAGAATAAAATCGGGAGAGATCAGCAAGTGTTTAAAACACTTAACAAAAATGTTTTAAACACTTGTTTTAAACATTTTATTTTAAACATTTTGTTTTAAATATAGCAACCCTGTAATATAATAATATAGACTTTATTTATCAAATTGCTATACAAATATCCATGTTACAATTACCATTACATTTTAATGGATACAAATATAATTTTAAAACAATAGATGTATATAACATAAAATAAAACAAATTCAAACATATGCAAACAAGTATATATTATACAGATACAAACAAATATAAATACATAGCATAAGTTTACCTTGGTAAGGTTTTTATAAAATTGGTACATAGTTTGGAAACTGCTTAAAAGAACCATTTAAATTTTTAACCTCAGTTGGTAGGCTGTTCCATTCTTTAAATCCTTTACAGGAAAGTGACTTACTAGCTAACAGCAAGTTGCATTTTTCAATATATAAATCATTTTGTCCTCGTGTATTATAATTATGTATATGTCGAACATATGTAGGACTGTGGAAAATATTCAGCAGTAATAATTTCTGCTGATAACCAAGATTCAGCTAATCCAATTACATCATATTCAATATGGCTCACAGAAGAGAAGAAGTCATCCACTTTTGTTCTTAAACCTCGCACATTTTGGAAATAACACAAAATATCATTTTTATCTTCATAATCGTTGGGCAAATTTAGTTTACCGATTTAATTATAGTTGGGATACCTTTATCATATTTTATCCACAGATTTTCTTCACTCTGGCTCATTCTCATTTCCAGTTCAGACCTAATTTTTTTATACC
>CAXKVY010008895.1:0-45679 GCA_964058915.1 Tetropium fuscum | reverse complement strand
ATAAACAGTCACATGGACAAAATTTTAAATAAAAGGGCTATCTGAAGGTTCTTCAACTCGTTTTGGAATGTGTCGTCGATTAAAACCATTAAGAATGAAACTCATGAACTCTATCATACAGTGCTCTTGAGGTAAGATAGGGTAAATTATAATCTACATAGTAAAACAACTTTAAAAAATAATTAATATTAATCCTAACATATTTGACTAAGAGATTCTAAACAGCCTCACTAGAAAATGGACGGATAGAAACAACACATTAATAAAATATCAGTTCTTGTAAACCATGTCTCCTTATTTTTAAATCATAATAACCGGTAAGCTAAGAATGATCCTATAATTATAAGTGGAACTGAGGCGTGACTAATAAATGCATCATTACATCTATGATCCAGAAAACAGAAACACCATGTTGTTTTATCATAATAGTTCCTAAAATAAAATATAAGCAATGTAGAAAATTGTACAAATTATGAAAAAAACTCCAGTATTCTGACACGAAAGCACTTACTTACCTATAGATATCAAGTTCCTTAATACTATTATTAACATAGTTCGCTAGCTTAGTATCAACAGCAGCTGGTCTACAACCCTCATAATGGTCAGCAGGTATATCAGTACGCAGTCCTTGCAGTGAACTTAAACAATCTCTGGAAATAACTTGTGAACCTTAAACAGAAATACATAATATTAACCTTTTAACTGCTCTAAACGTATATATACGCGGATCAAATAACTGCTCCACACGTATATAAACGCAGTTCATTTTAATGTGTGCCAAGTGTTACTAGGGTCTTGTATATTGTCAATATTATATTTTTAGCATAAAAAATGTCGACTGACAGCCATATTTTGAAAAAAAAACAGTGTACTGCTCCACTGCTCCAGACGTATAAATACGCCGAGGATCCCCCACCCGCGTATCTGAGCCGTATTAGGTTTTGGCGCCCTTTTAAGACGGGTGGCGCGAATTCAGGGAGTATGCACGTATTCAACAACAATTATTCTGTTCTTCCGTTGCCTTCTGTAGTGTTATTTAGATGTGTATTTCGTAATGGCGCGTTATAGTAAAACTATTTATTACACTGACAAGGAACTGGAGGACATTTTAGCACAGAGTGACAGTGAACCGGAGAACCTTTTAGAAACTAGTGACAATGAATCGTTGCTTGAGGAGTCAGATGAATGCATCGAAGATGAAATGGCGACACCAGAACCTTCGTATGTGCCTCCTGGATCGTCAGATAGTTCCAACCATTCGGACAGTAACGATTCCTTTGAAGAAATTCCACTCGACTCTGGAAAAAGGCTTAGAGGTAAGGGAAAGAAAAATACGAATGAATTTATCTGGCATGAACAAGATCTAACGCCGGATATACACCAATTTGATTTCAGCAATTCGGGTTGTTCTCTGGAAAGTGGCCTAGACAAAAATAGCTCTGAGTTAGATTGTTTTCAAACATTTTTCGGTGAAGACATTGTGCAGGATATCGCCGAGCAAAGTAACAAATACTTTGTGTTTTTAACCTCTCAAGGTATTCCTCCCAAGTCTAGGTTGCATCGATTTCATAATACAAATTATAAAGAAATGTACTGCTTTTTTGCAACAAACTTACTAATGGCACAAGTAAAGAAACACTCCATTAATGCCTATTGGACAAAAAACAGTAAGATAGCTACACCTATATTTCACCAAATTATGACCAGAGATCGGTTTCTTCTTTTACTAAGGACGCTTCATTTTGTTGACAATACAGAGAAGGCACCCGAAGACGACAAATTATGGAAAATTCGGAAAATGGTGGATCATTTAAAAAAACAAATGAAAGAATCCTTCTACCCTTTTCAAAATGTCTGTATAGACGAAAGCTTAGTCCTATTCAAGGGTAGAATTTTCTTCAAGCAATATATACCATCGAAAAGACATAGATTTGGAATCAAATTCTTTGTTTTATGCGACTGTGAGACGGGCTATATATTAGATTTCATAATTTATACCAGAAAGTATACTAACCTGGACCCAATAGATGATGAGCTTCTCAAAAAGGTGGGAATTTCTGGTAATGTTGTTCTAACTTTGATGAAACCTTATCTTGGAAATGGTCATTCTTTATTTATAGACAACTGGTATGTAAGCCCTAATCTTTACACGCAGTTACACGGACAAAAAACTAACGCATGTGGAACAGTAAAAAAAAATCGAAAAGGAATGCCAACCTTAGAAAAAGTTTTGGAACGTGGAGAGACTCAATGCAAATCTACAACGAAACTTTTAGCTTTGAAATGGAAAGATAAACGGGAAGTTTTCATGCTAAGTACAATGCATGATAGTGAAGTTGTCGGTACTGGAACAATTGACAAACAGACTGGTAATGAAACTAAGAAACCTCTGTGTATTCTGGACTATAACGCAAATATGGGGGCTGTGGATCGTTCCGATATGATGCTTAGTAGTACCGAATGTGTAAGGCGCACAGTAAAGTGGTACAAAAAAGTGTTCTTTCACTTATTGGATATTTCCCTTTTAAATGCCCATGCTTTATATATGACTGCAAAGGGTAAGAAAATAAGCCTGGAAGCATTTCAACTGAATGTGTAAACCAAATCCTGGAAAAATATCATACACCTATAGGCGTCTATAAAACAGGACGGAGGGGATTAGACGAAGACAATCCCCTACGTTTGACAGGCCGTCATTTCCCTTCTCAAGTTCCACCGACGCAGAAGAAGAAAGAAGCCCAAAAGCGGTGTGTTGTGTGTGCGAAAAGTGGGCTTAGGAAAGACACACGTTATATGTGTAACGAATGCATTGCGCCACTTTGCATAATTAGTTGTTTTGAACGATACCATACAGTAAAAAACTATTAATAGCTGTGTTTAAAAAAATCAGTTCTTCAGTTACCTGTATTATTGATTTTTTTTTATTTTGTTCATTCATTTTGAAATATATTTTATTTTGTTTGTTCATTTTGAAAGATATTCTATTTTGTTTATTCATTTTGAAAGATATTTTATTTTATTATGCTAAATATAAAATCTAAACAGATCACTACTGGCTGTTTTATTCTACCTTTGAGAAAAGTAAACAAATCCGGCCCTGAATATAACCGTAAAATCGGCTTGTTTTACAGCTAACTGCTCCGGACGTATATATACGCTATGGAACTATGCTGCTCCAGACGTATAAAAACGCAGGGCTTACATTTGTGCGCACTCGGGAGAGTACCAAAACTCAAGGCTTAGCAGTTAAAGGGTTAATGCTTAGAATACAAAGTATTTATTAGAATATAATATTATATAGAAGTTATATATTAGAATTAGTTTAAGGGGTTTGGAATTATTTTAATTTACACTTACCGTCTTTTTCTTCTATTATCTTAACACAAACATCATCATCTTCAGGGCATACTTTCGTCCAGTGCCACAGCCAGTTGAATGGGGTGCCACATCCTGGTTGCGTGGAAACGCATTGGTAGCACCAAAGGGCTGAACCTAAAATAAATATGATTATTTATATTTATTTAATATAGCTACCAAACAATGCCACACCCACGACCCCCTTTTATACTTACTTTGGCCTACGAAAATGGATAATATTCCATAAATTATGAAAACGGCACAATTTAACATTATTTTTTAAATGTGAATTATTTTATATTTCAACAGAATACAAACAAAATAAACAACAGCAAAACACAACAAATTGAAAATATTTTGATATTTGAGTCATCGACGAGGTTACCTCCACAAAACAACTACAATTAGCGCCATAGATCAAATACGGGTTATTACCGCCACAAGCCACAAAACATCTAGGTAATTCGCAATTACCAGCGTTTACCTATTATACGCTGCAATTACCTCCAAGCGTTGATTCTAGGACTTCTTATTAATATGTTATTAATCAACGTTCCAACTACAAGGGTATGCGCCAAGCAAAGTGGAATATGGGATAACTACACAGGACACAGGATAACTATGTAAGCCGCCATATTGACCCCATTTCACTTTCAGTGGCAAGAAATGATCACTTGCGGAACAAATTTAGAACCGTTCCGCGCATGATCTCACCGCTTGACAAAAATATAGGTAGAGTTATTACGAGGGCAATTGAAACCGTATAAAAACAACAGCCGATAAAAACGGTCGGCACCTCTTTATTGTACATCGGCTTTATTTTCCGACACACTGCGCGATCAACAAAGAAATGATTTACGACGCAGCAGACCAGTCTGTTTATTCTCTGTACACCAGCGCGCAGCCGTAGATAGTTTATCGTGCTGATTTTAAGATCCAGTAACAGACTTACATGCACGATTTCAACTACTCTTCGAATCTCAATGCCACTGCTAATACATAGGACGAAATTTCAAGATAAATGCCAACGGTCCCGTCCTTTAGCACCGAACAATTTCAATTGCCCTCGTGTTACTTTACTTATGGATATACACGATATATGGGCATAGAGTAAATACTGCTCGCTAATATGGGGAAGCTAGCTTTTAACTGTGGCTATTTTATGCATATTATTTGTTTCTACAGTAATTGACATTTTTGTTATGCGATTCGACTGTCAACTGTTTTAAATATTTTTCTTCTTATTTAAGATTTTATTACCACTCCTTCAAATATCTAAAATTATGTGTGGAATATATTTAATTAGAGAAGAAATTAAGGGCTAAATTTCTATAGCCATAAACTTCTGCGCTCCAAAGGATCTGTCAGAAGTTCTCTTATAGTTTTAATAATATATTATACTTTAATAACATAATATTGACAAAATAATAAAATAGTAACAATAAAGCTATAAAACATTTTAAACAAATGTTAAATTAAATATAATCAATATATCGAATTTATTGATATTTTTATCCAATAATATGCTGAAATGAAAACATAATTGTTTTCTTTATTTAGTTGACTATTTTATATTGTCATTATGCGCTTTCGCATGATGAAAGTTTCTTTTAATATTTTTATTAAAAATTCTTCCTTTGAAATAAGTTTTTGCTTCATCAATTAAATCGTTTTTTGCTAAGATTCAATTTTTTAAGGTAATTTTTTCAATTGGCAGTTGAAAAATAGTAACATATCTGTCACTACACGAACAGTTTACTTTTTCATTGTTGCTACTGGTACAACCCTTCATTGCACAGTAAACCATTTTATACTATATAATAGAAATCAAATGAAGAAAATAAGTAGAATGTATTCACATCGAATTAAAATACAGTAAACAGAGAAAATAAATTAAAATGTTGCAACATTTGTTACTCATTATCGAGAGAGGCATTAGAGAGAGAGAGAACAAGAGATCGTGCGGGTGAGTTTTCATGGCTCTGTGCCAGTAAATAATTCATATTTGTATTCCAATAACACATCAATTATTAGCCATCTATTTCAATTCAACATTTGCCCTCATAGGTCTTGATTCCCCACATTTTATTTTAGAGCTTTATGGAATACACAAAACAACATACAGTTTTAGAGTCACTGGTTAACCTAGACACAGAAGAATAAACAGAACTTGTTAGCTGTTCTGTGCTAGTGGTTTGTGGCCTAGAGCAGAGCGAAGAGCCATTGCGAAGATCCAATCTTATCCACTCACTCCACTGTGATCTTATGTGAATTACTTCAAAGTTCAGAAGAGTACCAACATGATGATAATAAGAAAACTACAAAATGTGATTTTTATAAGGCTTATATTTTAAATTTTAAACATACCTGATCAATAATTCTTTAAAATACTTTTTTAAGTAATTTCTTTGCTTTTCAGTGGTTTTTGACTGTAAATTAGATTTATTTGCGTGTTCAGAATTTATTGTTAGGTTGGTTCCAGTTATTGTGTGTTGTGTAGCGTGTACCACGTCGCCGTTCGGGTTGTTTCGTTGTTGTCCCGAATGTGGTCTCTCCCTTTCTTTAGATAGTGACTTTTTTGTATTGTTTAATCATGTATCCGATATTATAATGTAAAAGTTATATCTAATGTAAGTTTAGAAAACCTGACAGCTTTTAGAAAAGTGTTTTGAGTGTTTGGTGTGTGTACCATTCAGTTTTGTGTAAGCGTTTTTCATCGGCTTCCCCTACAACAAACTTGACATGGCGCTGTTGTGTAGTTAATTATGAATTTTATAAAGATGGCTTTGGAAAATACTTACAGGATAACTAGATGTAGTGAAGCGCTAAAGTTCTTATTTTATATCAATTATACCTAATTTGCTTGGATGGAGTGTATGGCTGGCTTTGCTAATCTGCTTTTTAACAACTTTGTTGGTATAACCTTGATATGGTTTTTACAGTTTAGTATTTTAGTTTTTTCACAATGGATGATATACCATCGGGACTGGATCCCGATGAGTTGATGGATCTAGATGAGCCTGAAGGTTCCGATCTAGAGGAGGATGATGAGGAGATAATCGATGATCCCATACCCTCACCCTTTCAGTTGCTCTCCTCTGGACCTGGCTCTACAGCCACCTCAGTTGCTTCTTCACCACCTAACAACGATGATTTTCCCACACCATTTAATTTCACTGGGAAGCCACTCAACATTAAAAGAGGCCGTGGCAGGCCTAGGAGGGAAGGTGGTGAGTTTTATATTTAGTTTAACAGTTTAGTTTATTTCCATATAAATATCTAATAAAATATCCCACAGTTTCCGTTGAACGCAATAAAAAATATTACAGCAACTGTAACTTTTAATTATAAAAATTGAAGATTAGACAAAAAATTCAGGTTTTCAATAAGTGGGCTTATAAAATAATTGGCAGCAGTTACTGCAGCAGTATATACCTACGGCCGGTATATACCTATGCGCCAGTATATACCTACAATTAGGGCTGATAGAAAATCATTGTTGCAATTTATACAGCTCATAGCTGCTAAGGCAGCAAGTTGAAATTCCATAGAGAAATTACGATCTTAAGCAGTGATTGTTGTGGTTTTACCCACAGCTAATACCTACTTAGGGCGCTTTCTTCCATAATTTCTTAAAATTATCATTTGGATACTTTCATTTTATAATAATTCAGCGCATATTATTCGCAGTTTTCCTTTTTCCAGTCTCAATAGAGACTCCTAATATTTTGCTTCATAACACAGCGGTGTTATATATAAAAACATATATATTAAAATATAGCTGGTATGAAATGATGGTACAGTGCCGTTCAATTGAAAGTAAACGACTTACGAGAAATTTTGGAATTTTCCCATTGTGAAGCAGGCTTTTGTAAACAGATCACATTCAAAATTATTTTAAGTTGAAGTATCTGTCAGTTACAGGGTGACAGCATTTTATATAAAGTATTTATTAAAGAAAATCTATATGGTAAGGACGTCTCTTGTAAAAAAATCCATTAAATTAACAAACTAACTGAGAACTTAAGAAAATTACAATGAATTAATATTTGGTCCAAGCACCATTCGCGTTTATAACTTTATGAAGTCTATTTCTCATAGACAATATTAGTGTCCTGGTGTAATCCTCGCCAATATTTTCCCAGGCATTTTCAATCGCCAACCACAGTTCTTCTACGTTCACTGGTCGGAAATTTCTGCTATACATGTCTTTTTCCATTTGTGCCCATACATTTTCTATCGGATTTAAATCCGGCGACTTAGAGGGCCAAGGCAGAGTGTTAATATGGTTTGTATTCAGCCATTCAGTAACAACTCGTGATTTGTGAATAGAGGAATTATCCTGAAATATAAATTTAAATGAAATATGGAAAAAGGAAAGAGGAAATAAAAATATTCTCGGGATATAAAATGGAAACGGAGGTAACATAACATATTCCAAAATGCGAGCGTAGCTTTGACCAGTAAGACGCTCTCTGATTCTCCAAGTAACACCTGCTCCTTGGCAACATATCCATGCCCACACATTGATAGAGAAGCGACCACTACGAGCTGTAGGATTTATATAGCGCTCTTCATATCGGCAATTTCTTGGGCGGTATCATAGCAGGATTGAAAAACTTTTTCATCTGAAAAAATTGTGTTGTCCCAAAAGTCCTGTGGCACACAGACAAATTGGGTGGCAAAGTTTAACCTCTGCTCCTTATACCGTGGCAACAGAGCAACTTTATTTGCAGCTGAAAAATTCTTCAGCTCAGATGCTCTGATACGTCGTCTTGCGGTTTCCATCGAGCAGGAAAATTTGTTAAGAAGCAGGCAGTCACTGCTGTAGCAAAATGATTCTGTCGGAGATGGTCAAGGACGAGTTCGTCTTCCTCCATAGTACTGAATTTCTGACGGCACCCTCTATGGACGTACTCAACAGTTCCTTCTGCATTCCATTTTTGCTTAATTTTGTAAATGCAACCTTTACTCACATTCAAAGTATCTGCAACTGCTTGCATTGACCATCCGTTCTGCAGTAACATCACAGCTTTCATTTTTTGCAGTTCAGTTAAGCGCGGCATAATAATAATAATAATAATTATAAGGAAAACTTCAAAATATAGAATAATTATTAGTAAACTGACAAATAAAATTGACAATCAAGTTTTGATTACCTGAAAGCCTGTTTCACATTAATTAAAAAAATCGTGTACTTTCGATTGAATGGCACTGTACCTACCTAGCTGAAATGAATTGATGATGGAATGATTAACCCTCTTATAGATAGGTCCATATAGATTAGCCTAAAAGCAAGTAAGCTTGAAACATTCGCACAATATTAACTTTCCACTCCCACAAACTAATCTTTAAAATTCCTTTAAGAATCTGACAGAAATATAAAACGTAAAAAAAAAAGCCTGAATAGCGAATTTCAAGCGTTACTAATCTAAATGTCACTAAATTTTAGTGACATTTGCCAGAATATGGCCGCAACAAACACGTGACCTGAAAAACCAATTAAAAATAGGACCGCCACTGTCTTGCATAAAGCCACTTTAAAAAACCTACCTAATATATATTTAGGTACTAAGTATTTAAGAGGATTTTTATTTTTGACTTTTATGTTCGATTCTCTCGAAAGAGAAATTTATAGACTGTGAAATTTCTAAAATAAAATGAAATTTAAATTAAAAATTATTTTGGGAAAACGGTTTTTTAGTACCTATAATTACAGTACAACTGCGCTAATTGGGGCACTCACTAATGGGGGCATTCCAGCTATCTGGATATGTACTATGCACGGACACATTTTTACTTCTGTAATTCGGACAGATACTCTGACAAATTGCAGAAGACTACATCATTCCAAATGAACGCACGCAATCATGTGTTAGATATAAACCAATAATATTGGACTTGACAAGAGCAAACGGATTACTAGTAGATGGTGAAATTTAGTGAGCCTACACCTCTGTGTAAAGTTGCCATTTATCCGTTATTATCCGTTTATTTGCCATGTTTCCATTTAAAAGACCACATAAAACAATAATCTGTACTCATGTGTATTTTATTATAGCTAGGTACCTACATATATAAAAAAAATATATACCCCCTTCATTAGGACACTTCAGGTCTCCGAACTATTTAAAAACTTTAACTGTCCAGATTATCGAAGTTGTACTGTACATATTTTGAAACTAATTTTCAACACATTGTAATTCCAAATTAGGCAAACCTGCATCAAGAGCACCCAGAGGTGCAACAACAGGGACTACAAGGGTACGGAGACCCCGGCTCCCTGGATTTTCCAGGAGAGGAGGCAGCAGAAGTTTTAGGCAACCCGATAGAAATGAATTTGATATGTCTCTGTTCACTCCATCTCCTAGTGACGAAATGACACTTCTGGACCCAGAAACGGGTTCCCTGAATTTTCAGGAAAGGGAAAGAAACCTGCCCCTTATAGAAGAGCCTCCTTATTTTCCAGAGCAATGGCCTGGGAAAGTCTGTGCCTTTTGTAATTTGGGAGAGAGGAGTCAACTGGGACAGGCCGACATGCTGAGATTAAATTGCCCTGAAGGCTTTTCACCTCGAAAAGCGGCATCAGCACAGGTTCTATCCAATCCGTTTCAAGCGCCTGAAAGGGACTCTGGCGATAAAAGTCCCAGGGGCCCAGTAACATGCAGGAGACAGAAAAGTTTTAATAAATGCAGGCACCCATCAATGACTAGCGAATACATAGATGAGTTAACTATTATCGGTTATAACGAAGTACCTGATGTTTCAGTACTTTTTGAGCAAAGTGGGCAGTTTTATGTCCATAGGAGTTGTGCGCTATGGTCCCATGGAGTTACTAGAGCAGGTAGGTTAGCGATTTTCATTTCTTATATTTTTCGTTTCCTGCAAAGTTATGTAAAATTGTTTAGCCAAGGATTTGTACTAATTAAAAATGGGAAATTGACATATTTAGTAGTATCAAATTTTATAGTAAAGCAAATATTTTTCTTACAGTTTTTTCTATGATTAGGAAATCATTATGCAAATATTTATTTATTTAATGATGCTATTAAGTTTTTATACCGCATTTAAAAGAGAAGAGAAGATATGTGTGTGTGAGTTAATGATAATAAAATAGAGTAGTCTTAAAACTATTAGAAATAGACCTATATACCGCATTTAGCAAATTATTGACGAGTGCCTATCAATAATTTTCTAAATGTATTCATACTCATTCTCATCCCACTATATGGACCATTTCACGGAATATCTCTTTCCTAGTATCTTGGATCAGTTAAGGGAGAGAGAGAAGGAAGTATTTGACGTAAAGCACGTTAAGTCATGTATAGACCACCAGATCGGGTAGAAATTTCGTATTCTGTAACTCTTGTTGAAATGATCATAAATCGGAATGAAAGAATGCAAATATTTAAGTAGTAGTTAGGTCTCCAAATATTTAGTATTGTTATTGTTAGCATTGTTAATATTAAATGATTTGACACATCAGATATAATTCTAAGAGTCATCCATAAAAAGGTTCTAATTCAAGAATTAAATGCATGGCTATTTCTTTTTGGAAGTCGATACAATCCTTTTAACAACTCAGGAATTTCATATGGTTCTTCTATATCTTATATTTCTTCTCTTAGTACTTAGTAATTCTCCCTCTTAGTATGCGTTTATGCAAGTTAAATACTCTATAATAAATTTAGAAATGAAGTCATTGGGTTAAGATAATTTCAACTTACCTTTTCTAACTCTTCCTGTATTTCAGCTCCAAGAAAATCCCATTGGAATGTTCATGGTCAGATTTAATAAGATATCATGTAATATGCATTATTTATAATTATAATATGTGATGGAAAAATGGCATTTATAAACCGGTAACTTACCAAGCATTACAACCGGTCAGTTTTGGTCAATTATGGCTCATTTTTAAAATAGATTTTTAAATTAGATCTTTGAAATAGAGCTTCTTGCTAAGGAAAAACTGCGAAAAACTTACATTTTACGAGTATAATCAACAAGGACTACAAGCAGCGGACTTTGCCTTATTTATTTTTTTACTCAAAACCAACTTAATTTCAAATAGTAGGTACTTGTTGTTTTCTGAATCAACACTTTTTGGCACATATTTTTTCATACGTTTCTTATATGCGTAGTATATAACAAAATCACTATTTTATGAGTTTAGAAAAATTAATCTACAGGGGTTAACAAATATTATTAGATGTATACAGAAAGATACATGCGACAGTGATGGAATGTGAACATCTCCACGAACGAAAACAATTTATATTTGACATTTCGATAGAAATTGAAAGTCGTTACAGAATACCGAAGTTAGAGAAATTCCGACTCCACACTGCTCTTTTCGATTTCATGCATATCTATTCAATTTATAGTTACAGAATAGGGCTGATTGAATATAATAAAAGTTACTGCATGTTTTTTTCTTTTTAATTAAACTATTAATCCTTAACTCTCACTGCGCAAAATATTTTGACTAGATTCTCTCGTCAGGCACAATAAAATTGCCGCTTGCGAATATACGTGTTTGGAGCAGACTCTGGTACATTTTACATCAACTTTGTACGCATTTATGCTAAAGTATCAGTTTTGCGGGACATAGTCACCTATTCCAATACTAAAAATATGGACCATAGATTAATCTATTTGATATACACTAATTCAGAACGAGGACGGACGTAGAGTTGCATATAATTCTTCACAATTAGACCATGCCATAGATGCTTAGAAAGAACAATAACAGTCAGGTCCATTTTAAAAATGACAGAAGAGTTAACACGCATCAAGCACAACCGGCCCATTTATTTTTTGCGAGTATACATGCTTTGAGCAGTGAAAGGGTTAAAAGTACACCCTTCTTGTATCATATCTTTATATTTTAGGTTATATATTCTACCTTGTTTCAGAAAATTCAGCTTTGATAAACGTTGGCCCAGTAGTATTACAAAGTTCTTCCAAAAAGTGTTCATTCTGTAACCATTACGGAGCAAGCTTGACATGTAACATGGAGGGTTGTATGAAAATATATCATTTCTCTTGCGCTACCGCCTCTGGTGCCTTTCAGGAGTTAAGTTCGCTCACTACATTTTGCACTAATCATCTAGGACAAGTTCCCATGCTTTGCGAATGTAAGTTTCCCAATAATTATCCATTCAACATTAATTAGAAAATTAAGTCTGAATAACAGTTTTGATTGGTTTATTTTAGCATCAATATGTTATACGTGCAAAACCCTGGGCAATATTGCAAATTTAATGTTCTGCTCAAGCTGTGGAGCACACTATCATGGAAATTGTGTGGGCTTAGCCCAACTGCCAGGTACGAATTAATAAAAAAAAAACAATCATAAAGTTGCTTTTAAAAATACTTTGTAGGGGTAAGAGCTGGGTGGCAGTGCAGAAAATGTCGCTGTTGCCAAGTTTGTCGTGTAACAGGTGATGAAACTAAGCTAATGTCATGTGAACAATGTGATAAAGTCTATCACGCTAGCTGTCAAAGACCCATTGTTACTTCTATACCAAAATACGGATGGAAGTGTCGTGTAAGTGATGATATTTTATCTAGTTTTTACATTAATAAATTTCTCTTTAGTGTTGCAGAGTGTGTGGTGATTGTGGATCACGTACCCCAGGAGCTGGTTTGTCGTCTCGTTGGCACGCTCATTATACAGTGTGCGATTCATGTTATCAGCAAAGAAACAAAGGATTTTCGTGCCCATTGTGCCATCGCGCCTATCGGGCCCATGCTCATAGGGAAATGGTGCAATGCACCATGTGCAGAAAGTACGTAGTCGTTGTTTTATTAAATGCAAATGAGGTTTGAGTTTTAGAACTCCAAGGCTTTGTATCTTTTATGATACGATACATTTATAAAATTAAAGTATTGGGTGGTGTGTAATGCCAGATATAAATGAATCCCTGAAGGTTATTTGTTATTGCTGCAAAATTATTACCTCACCTTATGCCACGTTCAACTGTAGTTTATATAGGTAAATTAGGTCATAGCACATATTACTCTCATATGCGACACTCCTTTCATGTTGTATAAACGCTGCCTTGAGACATTTAACTTGGATGTGCGGTGTTGCCAAGTTTGTAAAAAGTGAGAAGAAATTTTATATTTCTTTATATATGGATGTTTAAAATGTCCAATAACTATATATAATTAATAACCAATAACCTGTAAATAATTAATTTGTATTGTTTTTCATAAGGAATACTTAAAATATTTTAAAGACAATATTTTAATAGGCCTCACCTTTTAACTTGAATGTTCTTGTTTCCAGAACTTGGAAATTTGTTTTCAAGCAAAATTTTTAAACCAAATATAATTATAATTATTTATAAAGTATTTAAAATAAATATAAGCTTATATTGAAATATTGAAGTAAAAATAATTACCTTTTTCTTAAGTAATGTATGTATGGATTGCATCTGGGATAGTTTTTTTCATGCACAGTAAATAAATACTTTCACAAGTATTTTTTAAACAGCACAGTATATCTGTCGGTAAACAAAAATATTTTCTTAAGTAAATAAATTAAAGAAATAAAAACACGATTTTTATTTTAGATTTTATTCCAAATAGAACAACAAAAAATAATAAAATTATTTAAATTTTACGAATTTACTTATTTAAAATAAGTACTAAATCATACCAAACACATAATACCAAACAAGTACCACATAGAAGTAGTCTATTGGTATATGCCTACAGATATTGAATTACACGAAATTATGTATGTGCATTATATTCAGTACAACTAAAATTATAAACGTAAATTTTAATTTATCATGTGCATAAAATGAAAAACAATCGCCAAATATGCACCTATTATCTAAACAGGCAGAAACTTCGAGCAAACATATGCAGATGCGTTTCGACATCTATGTCTCCTCAGTGTAGCTTTTTCTCTCAAAGTTTCAAAACTAAAACACAAATTTTGCAAATGCCAATAATTAAATACTCGTAATGCATGCACATGAAAAATCAAATTTAATTAGGAAAACTCATTTGAATTCTTAGATTTCATTTTCATACCTACTTAAAGATTAGACAAATTATTTTATTTAACATTTTTAAATTCGTTTTTGTAAAAGTGCGATTTAAGTCCTTTAAGTAATAATAGATTCTTAGCCTAAGATTCAGTTTTGACAAACAAATATTCTAAGGAGATATCAGGACATGGATGTTGGAATTTGCATATTATATAGCCCAAATAAAGTAGCTCCTGGGGTGTTTGTTATATTATCGGAAATGTTATTTTTAAATATATAATCTGGACCATAAATAAAGGTACTAACATTTTTAGGTGGTGTTTTAAGACTACCAAATTGTGGAATTATTTTATCATAAGCTTTAAGTTAAATGCAAATGGTTTCATCCACAGCACCTTCCTTAGAAAAATCTTCACATATATCACATTTGAGAATTTTTAAACATTTTTGAATTAGATAGCCACATACATACTTAAATTAATTTGTTCTGTCAAAGGCATGTTCCTGTAATCAATATTCTCTATAATTAACGGAGACCTACAAGTGTTTTGAACCAGTGGAGGGAATGCAACTGGCTTATAAAAATTTAAAAATGACAGTAGAATTTTTGAGAGGTCCTCTGTACAATTCATTGTATTAGTATGCATGAAATGCATGAGAATTTTTTTTTTTAATGTATGGGAAAATTAAATTACGGAGCCAAAATAATTTTTCAGACTATCTTGATTGATTCGTCTCGTGTGCGTGTAGCGTGTGGTCTAGTGTAATATGTGGTGAGGCACGGCCACGGCTGTTCAATTAAATTGCGAGGGTGCACATTCCTGTTACACGGTAAGATGCAACTGACCTCAGCTGCGAAGGATCGCGAGTATGCCGTCGCTCGGAGATTTCCCGGAACGTTCTTTACGAAGTTGTGTACAAATATGCAGACCTTTAACTTGGTTGTATCTCTTTCCTCGTCAAAAAATGTATTTGCATCTCACTCAGTGTTGCATATGAGAGTATATGTGCGTATGTGGTCATAGTATAGAAAAAAAGCATCTAATGTATTCGATGTTGACCAATCAGGCATTAATTTTTGTCAAAATTCGACCTCATTCATCAGGAATTATTATTATTATTTACTATAATAAATTTTACTATAATTATAGTCAAATATGAATTCTTTCGAAAAAGAATGGGCCCTTAATTTAAAACGAATAACTTACAATCAATATTACAACAATAAAATCTTGCCAATTTTTATTTGTATTGTAGTACACACATTGCCCAAAAAGTTATCTTTTAATTAAAATAAAAGTATAAAAAACTACCAAACAACATTCAATCTCAATGAACTTTGTTGAATTGATTTATCAGATTATTTATTAAAAAACTCAAACAAAAAGTATTTACTATGACAACCACAAAATATGTTGGCTTGAATATTTTGTAGGGATATTTAAATGTTTTTATTCGACTAAATTTAAATCCATGATTATACTTTATATTTTCTCTAAGATTTGTGCATGGTACCTGCGATCCAGAAGCTGACTTAGTAACATATCATCAGAGAAGAGAAACTCACCCCGAATATGAATACATTTGCTTGTATTGCAAAAACTTAACCCACACAGGCCGGCAGTTGATATCTAAAAGAATTAGTAAGTCACACAATTTTTTTCTGTACTACCTTTACTAACATGAAACTTTAAAGGCACCGATGATCCGGGAGAATTGTCCATATCCCAGGAGTCCCTCTATGATGACACTTCTGAGTTCGACCTGCCCTCTCCTGACGAATTTGCCCGAAGCATGGGCCTCGGCAAGGGAAAACCGTACAGTGCAAGCAAAATAGCCAAGAAGAGACTGGGGTTCCCAACAGGCATGCCGGGCAGACCTAAAGGTACAGGGAAGGGGTTGCCGGGTAAAGTAGGCTTCATGAAGCGTGCACGCCTCACTGAATTTGGCCGGAAACGTGGCCCTAAAGCTAAGATGCGCGGCATTTTTGGAGTACCTGGTGTGGGATTGCAAAGGCCGGTGTCTGATGGCAAGAATGACGAGGAACCTGGGGTGGAGAATCGTCTAGTTCTGTGTTCGGCAAAGGACAAATTTGTGTTGACGCAGGATATTTGTGTGATGTGTGGTGCTTTGGGGACTGATCAAGAGGGGTGCTTGATTAGTTGTGTGCAATGTGGACAGTGTTACCATCCTTATTGTGTTAATGTCAAAGTTACGAAGGTTATTTTGCAGAAGGGTTGGAGGTAGAGTATTTCCTTGTTTAAAAAGCGTTAAATTTTGTTTACAAGTTTTTCAACTACTTACCAGCTATCAATATTTAGCAAATAACTTTGCATTTATTATGTAAAGGCTAAAATAATTATACCATACCTTGAACTTTCGCTGATCTTTACGTATAACAATTATCTTTAAAATAGCATTGTTATAAATTATTGATGTCTTCATCGAATTAGCTTTGTTTGGTAATTGTACTATATATTTTAATGTGGTGTTTCATTGAGAGCTACACATGGGAAAATACATTAATATAACACTGAACTGAACTGAATATAATACTAAATTAATGAAAATCTGTCTTAGGTGTTTGGACTGTACTGTATGTGAGGGTTGTGGACAGCGTAATGATGAAGGCCGGCTAATACTCTGTGATGATTGTGATGTTTCGTATCACATTTATTGCATGGACCCACCGCTGGATTATGTACCCCACGGTAACTGGAAATGTAAGTGGTGCGCCATATGCCAGACGTGCGGTGCTACCGATCCTGGTTTCAACTGCACATGGATGAACAGTTGCACAGAATGTGGGCCTTGCGCTTCACACGTTAACTGTCCCAGTTGTAACGAACCATATAGTGAAGGGGACTTGATTATACAGTGTGTCCAGTGTGAACGCTGGCTACATGGGTGTTGTGACTTCATCAAAACTGAAGAGGATGCAGAAAAATGTGCTGAGGATGGATACAATTGCATCCTTTGTAGGCCAAGGGATGTTCCTCCGCCGCATCTAGTTCCATCGCCTGCTGCCCCCAAGCCACCAACTCCTACTAAGAGCCCAGAAATGAACAAAAATACTAATTATGTAGTGGACGGTGTTTGCTTGAGTGAGTTTGGGAATAACCTTATTAAGTCTTTGTCGATCGAGCACCACGGTACAAGGAAGAAGAGGAAGAAAATCCCTACTGTCCAGGACAAGGAGGCTGGAATAATGGCTACAATAGAATCTGTCGTTGCTGGGGGAAATATTGGTGAGAATTTTACACAAAATTTTGTGACACATTTATCATTTAATATTTTTGTAGATAACGCTTTAGAGGAAAGTGCAAAGTTGGAATTAGTTGATGTAAAGGACGAGCCACAAGAGCTCTATAAAGAGGGAATGATTTGGACTAAAGAGGATGGTCCCCCGCCGGAAGGTTTCACAGTGTTCACTATGGAAAGTGGCATTTGTGTTCTCAGACGCAAACGTCAACGTAACCTGCAGAAGCTGGGCATTGGTGGGTTTCTGGTGAGGATGCGAGGGTTAAGAACTGGGCAAGATAATGATGATATAGATACTTTGCCTGGCCAGTCGAATCCCTCATGTAGTGATTTGCCTCCGCCTTTAGTACATGCCGATAGTGATAAACCAAGAAGGAAACCAATACGTAGAAAAACAAAGAGTAAACTAGCTGAAACTTTCCCGGTTTACTTGCAGGAGGCTTTTTTCGGGAAAGATCTCATGGACACCATGGACTGTAAGAAGGATGTTGATAGTTGCAGCAGTGATGAGGAGAAAGGCGATAAATATAAATCTATTAAGTTGTCTCAGGTAAGATAATTTGGTAGGTGCACCGCACAAAAACAAAAAATTATATCCTTCAACAACATATAAAAGTTAGTTAATTAAAAGTTCTTGCTCTTTCAGGACGAACTGATAGCTATGGCAGCAGTTACGGCCAAGCAAGAGAAACTTGGCGGTATGAATTCCGATACCAAAGAAAGCATAAAAGATCAAAAATTATCCAACCTTGTGCCTAAAGAAGAGGATGATGACAATACAGAGGACCTCAAAGATGTCCTTGCCTTACCTGGCGATTTGCTTGACACGGACTTAGTCAATAGCATTATCAACGAGGACGATGATGAACTTACTAAGAATACCGAATCGCTGGATGCTTTAGGTAATTTGCTTTATTGAAAGCTTGAAAAAATTAATCCCGTCATTTTCAGAATCGAGTTTGCCAGATGATAATGAATTAAGGGACTCGTTGGGCAACTCTGGAAATTCAAAGGATACCAAAGATGAATTAAGTGATATTTTAGGACCGCATTTTAACTTAGAATCAATCCATATACCTAACATTAATAGTAAAGACGTTGAAGATATATTTAAGGCAAGCATCTATCTATACAGAAAAAAATTCGGGGACTAACATTCCAATTTTAGGGCGTCCTCACGGACGAGTCTCAGGAATCTCAGGAAAGCAATGCTTTCCCCATATCAAACAACAATATATTCAATAACACAACGCAACAGGCGCTACCGCAACATCCAATTGTTGTGCCGCCTGTGAGACCTACCACTTTACCAGCTGTCAACACTAGTAACTTAAATTCGCCGGTCAGTTTTCCCCCTCCATCACCATATCACTCGGAATATAGCAAGTAAGTAATATCATCCGATCATTTTCATTGAAATTTCATCTTACGTCTAAAGTAACATTATTCCCATTTTTAGTAGCCCACAATTTAGCCCCTTCTCAGAGCCTCCAAGTCCTTGGGTAAACGTGAATGAGCCCTCTGACATCGACAGCACCAACGTTGGTGTGCCTTCGACATACAACCAGCGGTCCTCTGAGAAAATGAAGGCAGACGAAGCCTTGGGTAGTGGTGCAACTATTTCAGCTGTACTTTATGCAAATATGAACCAGCCTGAATGGAAAACGGAGTTTCCTAATTGGTCCGATAGGTACAAGCAGATTATTAAAAAATGGAGGACCCTAAGTCAAGAACAGAAGGCTCCTTACTTACAGCATGCCAGGGATAACCGGAGCCAGTTGAGGATGAAGAAGGCTCAGCAGGTAAGTGTGTTTTTAGAGTTTATAGAGTGTGTTTATATGCTGGGGTTTTGTGAAAATCTTGATTTGCCCTGGAGTATATCCATTTGAACGAAAGTGTAATGTAATGCAGTTCACAGAGAGATTCAGCGTCATTGCTAAGTACCCATTTATTTGTTTTTGGTGCTTTGAAATATATAAATATTTACAGTTTCTACAATGGATCTTTGCACGTGTGTAGTTGTTTAAACCTATGCAACTATGACAGTGCGGTAGTATAAGTAGATATGGTGTATGTTATATCTACCAGTGTTAAGACATCCGTCCACTAATAATCATAAATATTTATTTAGGATGAAAAGCATTATGCATATTGTTCTTTTCTAAATATAACTGTTGATAAAAAACATGTTTTTTTAAAAAGACAAAATATGCTATTTTTTTGTTTAAAACTGTTTTCTTTTTGTTTAAAACTGTCTAAAACACCTTATCAAAGAAAACATTATTTAAACAGTTTTAAACAACTGTTTAAAATATAAAAGTAAGTAAGTAAGATTGTTTTCTGCATTCGGATTAATCCATACCAGCCTCAGGAACGGACTTGGCACAGTAAACACGGCCAAATTAGTCACCATATTAAAATATTTTAATTCTTAGACAAATGCATTGATTGATGATGTAGATTTTGATTGAACCTAAACGTTTTCATGTGTTTTTCATTTCTGCCTTTTTCTAATTGTTGTTGTTACATTACTTGTTTGTTTTTTTTGTTTTATAAAGTATAATATTCGTATTATATCCCGATATGTAAAAGATTGTTATTTTATTAATTATTTTAAAAGATTATTTTTTATATTTTTATTTTCTGTTATTGTATTGATCTTGAACAACTTTTTTTCATTTAAAGTAGGAATTATGAAGAAATAAAGAATAAAATCGGGAGAGATCAGCAAGTGTTTAAAACACTTAACAAAAATGTTTTAAACACTTGTTTTAAACATTTTATTTTAAACATTTTGTTTTAAATATAGCAACCCTGTAATATAATAATATAGACTTTATTTATCAAATTGCTATACAAATATCCATGTTACAATTACCATTACATTTTAATGGATACAAATATAATTTTAAAACAATAGATGTATATAACATAAAATAAAACAAATTCAAACATATGCAAACAAGTATATATTATACAGATACAAACAAATATAAATACATAGCATAAGTTTACCTTGGTAAGGTTTTTATAAAATTGGTACATAGTTTGGAAACTGCTTAAAAGAACCATTTAAATTTTTAACCTCAGTTGGTAGGCTGTTCCATTCTTTAAATCCTTTACAGGAAAGTGACTTACTAGCTAACAGCAAGTTGCATTTTTCAATATATAAATCATTTTGTCCTCGTGTATTATAATTATGTATATGTCGAACATATGTAGGACTGTGGAAAATATTCAGCAGTAATAATTTCTGCTGATAACCAAGATTCAGCTAATCCAATTACATCATATTCAATATGGCTCACAGAAGAGAAGAAGTCATCCACTTTTGTTCTTAAACCTCGCACATTTTGGAAATAACACAAAATATCATTTTTATCTTCATAATCGTTGGGCAAATTTAGTTTACCGATTTAATTATAGTTGGGATACCTTTATCATATTTTATCCACAGATTTTCTTCACTCTGGCTCATTCTCATTTCCAGTTCAGACCTAATTTTTTTATACCATGCAATTTGTTTAGGAATACGATCAGGAGAAATATTTTCAGTATTATATTCAGGACTATTTTTTAAGAGCTTTTGCTTTTTTAATATTTTTTGTACTTCCTCCACTTCGTTAAGCATAATTCTTACTGGACGAGGAGAACTTCTGGATTTATCATAAGCTCCAATTCGAGTTACTTTTATTACTTCGATGTCTACCGAAATTTTATATAAGTAGGACTTTGTCAGAAAACAATAATTCAATAAGAAACCTATAAAAATAATCATCAGAAAAATGAAGCAAACAGACTCATATATTGACTAACAGGATTTCCTATCTTTAGTTTAAAAATCCTTCTTGCCATATTTGTGTTTCATGAAAATACGATGCATTCCTCCTTTGGGGAATACATAAAAAGTTAAATCAGGGTTTCTTTTGATCCAGGATGACCACTGGGGTACAGAACAATATTGATTTATATTAGTTTAATAAAAAGTCAAAAAAAGCACACAATGCACAAAATTACTAAGTAGAACACACGCAACAACAAACAAACATATTTTGGAAACAAACTTCATATGGCACAGTAATTAATTTGCTCACAAACGTGTAGGTGGCGTTGACCTTTTATGTTGAAATGTGTGTATAAGTACAGTGATAACATCTACTAAAATTATGCATATACTTTATCCTGGTAAACAAGACAATTACGTCATACCTGGTGGCATTCAATACCAACATTGACTTAAGTAATTTTCCTGATCACCGGCATAATTTCGCAATGCACGCGAAGTATTCAGGCGGGAATATTTTGCGACTTATTGGCTTTGCAAGAATAAAAGAACAGTGACAGTTGCCACATTTGGTGTTAATCGTGTTTGTGTCTTGCCACTATTTCCTTTTCGCAATTCAGTTGCCTTTCTTGTAAAAAAATAGTTTAGAAATGTTAAACTAAAAGAATAGTTCCCTCAAACAAACTTCACTTTATAATTTCAGTAGTTTAAGATTTCTAAAACAATATGGCAACTATGTCAATAAATTGCGCAACTGTCTTGTTTCCTGGAATAAACTATATTAAATATTAGATGTACCTGCCGGTTGTAAACGAAAACATGTAAGGCTTGAATTTACTAAAGTAAAACAAGAATGATGATATAGGCCTATTCAATATGCTTAGGTGTGATTGAATAATTCCAGTCTGCTAACCAGATTGCTTTAGCCACCCACAATACCTCCGCTCGCTATTCATATTAAATTTATCGTACACATTTCGTGTCTATTTATTCAGTCTCACCTAAAGAATATTCATATCTATATCACCTATATATACCCTGACCGATCTTTATATATTAGCTATCTATATCACCATTCTTGTTTTACTTTAGTAAACCTGGCTTTTCATGTTTTCTATTACAGCCGGTATACTAGCATAAACGCTAATACTATATCGGTAGGTACTTGTAATATGCCACATTTTCTATTTTTCTTATTTTGTTAAAACACTGAAAATTGTTGAATATTATTATAACATGTTTAGTCCAAGCATTCTAGGCAAGTGGTCATATAAATTCCTACCTGGATAAAAAAATATGGGCGTATAGGAAATGAAATTTAAATATGAGTTTCTATTTCTTTCAACTCGCGGAATTTAACATAAAAAAATCGCAGTTCAAAAAAAAAACCAGTTTTTTGTAAATAAATAAAAAACTATAGCTCTTATTGAGAAAAGTTAAATGAAGGCGTTGTAGATATTAAAAAAATATATCAAAATGCTTCTATAATAATATTCGATATTTTTCGTACTTTTCGAGTTATATCGAAAATACCGCTAAAAATCGGATTCTCTAGAACTTAGAACTAGAACTTAACTATAATGTTCCCATACTTGTTGCTTGGGACAAGTATCGATTTTTTTTATTTCAAGGGTCAGAAAATGAATTTGAAAACATGCATTTTTTCTTGACATATTTTTTTTTAAATAACAAAAGTATGTGGGTGGAAAAAACATTCACTTAAATGCACGAGTGTTTGTAAACATTGTCAATTCATTGTGAAAACTTTTAAACTATTACAAACATTCAAGAGAATGATTCCTTCAATTTTGACTGTATTCTTCACGAAAATGTGGATGAAGAAGATGAAGATAGTCAAACAGAAGGAGAATGTGTTAATATTTATTTAAGGGGTTTTAATTGTAAGCAATTATTTTATTTTGCAAATATCTGTGTATTATGTACAAAATTATTATTATAAAATTTTTGTACATAATACATAATATTTGCATAATAAAATAATTGTTTAAATAAATTACATTCTTTTTACTTACCCTAATAAAATGCTTTTTTGTTTTCAATTTTCTATCGACAGCAGCAGATATGATATGAGTACGATCAATTACGCAAAAAATTGAAGCATCGCATGAAAAATATTGCGGGAAGAGAAAATAATAATTAAAGTGCTGAAAAAATTTTAAAAATGGAAAAGCAATTAAATATTAGGCACAAATAAGTATGATATTCGTGTCTATCTCATCCAGCTATCCCAGATTAAGTACAAAAGGATTTTTGTAGGTGATACAAGAAGTCGAGATACTTTAAATTCATGTAAAAATGCCAGTAATTGATTCCCACCAAATAAAAATTGAGAAAGTTATTTAAAAAGAATATGTCAAAGATCATGCAATGTTTTCAAATTCATTTTCTGTCCCTTGAAATAAAAAAAATAGATACAACTATAGGATGATAGCCCAACTCTTCACGAACAAAATGAATGGTTACTCGATGCTCAAGCATAAGCCCCTGAGAAGGTATAGCGAACTTAAGAGACCATATTTTCCTCGAAAAATCGATATATCTGGATAAATAATTAATCAATATTTTTAAATTTTTCAAAACGTTTTTTTTAGCTTGCTATTAGCTATACTTGTCCCAAGCAGCAAGTATGGGAACGTTATAGTTAGCTTCTAGTTTTAAGTTCTAGAGAACCCGATTTTTACCGGTTTTTTCGATATAACTCGAAAAGTACGAAAAATATCAAAAATTATTTAGAAGCATTTTGATATATTTTTTAATATCTACAACACCCTCATTTAACTTCTCTCGATAGGAGCTAGAGTTATTTAGTTATTTACAAAAAACCGTTTTTTCAACTTTGCGAGGATTTTTTAGGTTAAGTGCTCCATTCAGGCGCAAGATGAAAGAAATAGAAATTCATATTTTATATTCATACATATTTTATTTCCTATACGTCCATATTTTTATCCATATAGAAATTTTTGCCAATTTAGCATTAGGCTGTGACAGAATGCTTGGAGTAGTTGGCAAGAACTCATATTTGTTCTGATATGCCACTTACCGAAAACAGTATTAACTGTCATTCAATTAAACAAGGCTTTTGATTCATGGAAAAGCTACTTGTTACAGATACAACGAAAGATCTATTGTACTAACTGCATATTTTATTTTTTCTATAACAATTAAGGAAAATGTTAGCATCGTGAATTTGCCTCTGCACTGTCCCTCTTGCTGCATTTGAAGTTGCTAACAAATTTCAAATGGACTAACAAAGTTTTACTGCTAAAAAATAAAAATTAGTGTTTGAGCTAAATTAATGTCATGAATTTTAAAATTAATAAAAAATATGATAGAATTTAAGCCATTTTCCACAGTAACTTAAATCAGGATGAACTGTTTATAGGTTGTGTTAGATTTGGTCAACAAATTTGTTCAAATATATATAGAAAAGTAGATGACTGCAGATTTCTGTGCAAAATGTTTATTGAAAATATTTAAAATAAAAAGAATTTATTTTAGAGTAATGTATTAAATATATTTATATTTTCTTATTTGTTTGCTATGTGCTTAGTTTTAACATCAGTTAATTTAAAGAATAATACAGAATGTTATTTTTAGTTTTTTATGAATAAAAAATCAGTTAATATTAAAAAATTAAACATGGAACATAGATTTTTTAAAAATAATTCTTTATATATCTCTGACTATGTAAATATTACTTTAGTGTCAGCTATATATATTATTTGTATGCAGTGTATGAAAAGAAATACAAATGTATTTCAGCATTCTTTTGACAAGTTTGTTCATCAAATTTCACACAAAGTCGCAACAACACTCATGTCGTTAACAAATGGGAAAGCATGCTCATTTTGAGCTTGACCGGCTAGCGGGTTGTCACTAACACCATGCATTGAGTGTTACTTGTCTGCCTCGAACCCAAGGCATGTACCGCTTGACCCTACTACCACCAGTATGTTTATGTGTGTCACCCCCTTTAGTCACAGACCACCAAGGACAACTCCGCTACTTCTCCGAGCGTACCCAAGCAACCATCCGTTCCGGCCCTGGTAACCAGCATCGCGACCACCCAAGTGGTACCTACAGCTCCCCCAGCTCCAGTGTCAGAGGTGTGCACACAAACGAGGCCTGCGCCAACACTAACACCGGCTTCCACTAGCTCTGTGTCTGTCTCCCCCCCTCCCAAGGCTCCCTCTCCCACCACTCACCAGCAGTTTACCGTTCACGGGCACTTTGCTGGTCCCGGAGATCATGTAGGGCCTGCGCCTAACGTTACGGTCAATCCCCACTACCAACCTGGTGGTGAGGGTATTCCTATTCCACATCCCAGGTTAATTGCTCAACAAAGCAATGCGTCCGCTACGGATCAACAGATCCGCGTACTGACCCCCTCCGAGATTATGCGCACTCTTCCCTCCCTCTGTCAGGAAAACTATGAACCTCAGCCACTGGTGAGAACCTGTATTCGGTGTGGACTTTTTCAAGTTTTGGTTTTTATCAAAGCTTCTTAAGATTATTTCATGTGCATTAAATTTTTACTAAGAATGTGTATCAAGTAATATTTTTCTTTTGTTTTTGATCAGTGTTTGTGTGTTTCATCAGTGCAGTCAGTTTGTAAGCAAAGCATGCCACTTGTCTTTTGCAACGTAATTACAGACACCTGTTGTCCCATTAAAAATATGCTAGGGTTATTATTAAATTTTTATCTAAATACACTTCACAAACAACGGGAATGGATTTTATTCGTCACTGACTGCATTTAAATAGCGATAAACATTGTGGCATGAACAGTTTTCTTTTTTTATGAATCATCCACGTATTCCTTCCTTTTACCCAGAAATCAGATATCAGAGCTATTCTGTATCAGTAATTAATACTTTTTAACACTGGAACAGATCTGATCTGACTAACCTGCTTTCGGTGTTGGATATTCTTTAATCTCTAATTATATATAGCGTAAATTAAAACATGCATGTACTGTTAACATTATAAGTAAAACAAAACGACTTTCTTATGTTTCTGTCATTTAATAATTCTAAAAAATATATTTCACAGAATTATACTAATAAAGATTTTTCAATGTACACTAAGATGCACTAAGACTTTTCGATGTACAATTTGAATTTATAAGTTTTCTTGTTCCACATATTATTACTTTAATTCCTTTGCAATACAGTTATTTATGTACCACGGGATTAAGTAGATATTTATATTCCGAGGCTGACGATCTTATATATCTTGTAAGTCGCCCGAAGGCATACACATCTAGTTAATACCCACGGTGCATAGAGACTTCTATGTCATATTAGTTCATTATTGCATCCACAATATGAATATTGATAAGCAGTCATAAAAATGAATTTTATGTTGCTAGAGTAACGCTGTAATAGTCAAATACTATACCAATCTTGAAAGTTCACCGTTATGCCATAGTTACAAACTATACGATTCCAATTAGTACTGCACTAGTCAAATTAATGAGTGTTGAAATGACTCGTCCGGATGTATACTTTACTCGTTTACAGATTAAAAATGTAAACGAAACACATAATCTACAATTTGTATGTTAAAATCATGGAGACATGAGACCAGGCTTGGTTTAAGCAATGGGACATTTTCCGTTGGCAAAATGGCAGCCTAGTTCTGGTGCCCATAAATTGAAAGATAATCAAATTCTGTCAGAAATTTAAAACAATGCGACGTACCGCGGTACGGCGTTAGTCAAAGGTAATCGATCAGGTGATTGATATTATTCTCGCTAGTTATGATGTCTGAAATCGTGCCCTATCTTTATCGTACAGTTGTTTACAACGTTAGTCGGATATATCAACAGTCAGATATAATGGAATTCTTTGTGTTGTCTCTCTCGTTTTATTATTTATTTTCAAGGAACTCCAGAATAGCGTATGTTGTACATTAATAATAAATTTTAGACATGAGCGAAATCTTATAAAATTTGGAGCGTAAACAAATTTAAATAATAGTTATTTGTATTACTAGGCTGCGAAATTTCTTTTTGCGTACCGGGAGAAAAATTATTTCCGAGGCCGCCCCTGCATCCGAGGCAAAATAATCTCGAGGTCGCAAAAAACAATTCACGGCTGTGGTTTATATTTTTTGTGCAACCGTATTCATGGCTGTAATTTTTTGTAACTGATAAAACTAGTTTGAATTTAGGTATAAATGGCACTACGGTTTATAATATACTTATGGTAGCGTCAGATCTCAGCATTTCTATGGAAATTATATAAAACACTAACAGTTAGCACATTGATAACTCGTGAAAATGTCACTCACTAAGGGTAACGGACGCGAAATTGATTTCACAGCCGCTACAGAGGACGTGGAATTCCTAATTCGCGTTGGGATGCACAAAAACTGTTTTTTTGTGTCTTTAAGGCCCACGAGGGTACAGTGTGCACTATTATGTAGTTGGTATAACTAAGCAATAAAAACACAATAATGAACTAGTATGACATAAATTATATAACGATTCTTTATTGCCCGAACCATAATATTTAATATTGAGTCCAATGCTAATTCTGCAACAATATTAATTATATGCAGTTAAAACAACAATTATTGTTGTTTTAAATTTAAACAAAAATCAAAGATAGATTAGGATTAATTCAACTAAAAAATGTAGTGTATAGTGTTGTATTGTTCTCTGTTTAAGTATGAGCATGGCCTTTTTTACTTTATTTATGTATATCCTCGTGGTTTTGGTCTATGATTTCTCTATTAGCATTTTTTTACATTAATTTGTAGTGTTTTGGTGGTAATTGTTTTAACACCCATCTAGGTAGTGATATATATTTTTCATGTTGACTGTGGGATGTTGTAGGATCAAGAAAAAATTGCCCTTCAGCAAAAATCTGCTCGCGAAGCTGAGCAAGAGAGGCAGTGGAAGCAATTGCAGGCTATGAGACAACAGCAGGCGCAGCAGCAGCAACACGTTATCCATGAGCAACGTGTTCAAGGTACTGGTATTGGTATGTCTATTTCAATTACTATTTTTTTCATTAAATTATTTCGATTATTTTTTTTCAACTACCTGAATGTATTTGGAAATTCCAGCAATTGCACGAGTTCAGAGGCAAATTTCAGACCCAAGCCAGCAGTTTCTACCAGACCAGCAGAGCCCTCTACAGGTTGCAACCCCCCAGGACGTTAGTCCTGCAGCTTCACCCTCACCAGGTTCCCGACAGTTTCTTGGTATTAAATCACCTACATTTCCCTTGCCCTCACCTATATCACAACCTACTATTAGACCACCCACACCTTCACAGTCTCCTCATGATTTTCCACAACCCACTACACCTGATAACAATGATCCCTATGCACAACCTCCAGCCACTCCTAAACCCGCTTTTCAACCTAGGCTGCCTGCTGATGCTTTTGCTCTACAACCTGCTACGCCCAGACCACAATTTGTCAATCGGCCCACATTACAGGTAAGAGTAATTTTTACTTATTTTTCTATATAAAATAAAAAGTGTCTACAACTTGCTCTGTAATTTCCAGAATTTTCCGGCAAATCCTATCCGTCCTGAACAGCAAGAAGTCAATATTAACCGGCAGCTGAGGGATCTCCTGCAAAGGCAACAGTTTAAGAAACTGGATGAACTTCTACCAGGTAAAGCGCAACAGCGTGTTTGGCCATTACCTGAAAGTCAAGAGGTTGAGACGCCAACAACTACCGTTGTTTCCAGTGCTGATACTACTTTCAGACAGCCTTTGCCACCAAGTGTTGCTAGGCCTAGGATGCCGGTTCCTATAGGAAACAGGCCAGTTATGAACTCTACAAGGCTGCAGCAGATTGATCCTCGATTGCAAGGACTTGATCCTAGAATGAGATTGATCATACAACAGCAGCAGGTGCAGAGTACTTAATAACTATTTAATAGAAGCCAAACAGCTTAAACTTACATCCGCTGTGAGGTTTCCAACATGTTTCTCAAAATGCTTGAGGTTATAATTACAATATATTTTTTTATTTAGCAGCAGCGCCTACTACATACGAGTGCCCAGGGTGTCCAACAGCAATTTGTGCGTTTTGTGCCAGGTGGAGTTAGACCTACAACAGTAGACCACTTTGAACTTTTACATCGTCAGAATCAACTGCAGCTTGCAAACCGAGCACCGGATCAACAAGCCGGACCGAGAATGCCTGTCAATTCAGGTGGTGTCATACAACGTCCCCCAGTCAACCAGCCGACTCCAGTTACAACTGCTTCGGGTACTGCAGAGAACAATGTCAATGAAGAAGGTATCCCAGATAACGTCACAGCTGAGTTGGAAAAGTTAGAACAGGAAACTGGTAGGATACACTCTTTACCGTTTGTATTAGTTTTGAGACTAAGTTTGTTTTCAGGTACAATGGTGGAGCTACAAGGCGTAAATGATATTCTAGGTGGCCTTGGTGATGATGATGATGAACTTTTAGCCGAGATGGGAGCTGACTTTAACATTCTAGAATATGCTGACCCTGAGCTGGAAGCTTTGACAGGTGGTAAGACTAATATTTTAGATCTGGAATTGGAAGAGGAGCCGATAAAGAAAGAAAACAAAGTTGGCATACCAAAGACATCATCGGCAGGCAAACAGAAGCCTACCACAACTGCAACTGCGTCAGTCATGATTAAAAAGGAAAACGCAGCGCCTTCTAAAATAATGCCAGCGCAGGTGCAGAATTCTGAACCAGTCGGAAGTTTACCGCCTCCTCCTTTGGCAGTTTCCCAGCCACAACAGGTGGTGCAGCACTCTCCGTCACATCCACTGCCACAGCAGCAGCCACCACAGCAACCATTAACCCCTCAACATTTGACACCCCAACAGATCCATCAGCAGATGATGCATCAGGTACTATTTGATAATTTGTTACTTCTGTGATATCTATTATTTTGCATTTACTGTGCAGGTACAACAAGCTGCGGCGCAGGGCAGACCAATGCCGCCTGGATCAAAAATGCAAACACCTGACGGTGTTATAGGAATTGTCATGCCCAACAACAACGTTCAGTTGCAGGTACCGCCAAATTATCAGCAACGCCTGCTTTTACAACAATGTAAGTAAATATTAACCTTTATGTTGTGGTCAATATCTTAATCTTAAAAAGTCTTAATATTTTCATAATTTTCAGTGCAAAATCAAAAGCTTCAGATGCGAGTGGCACAAACAGCTCCCCGCATGATGTCAGTACAAGTAACGTCATCGCAACAGCTGCATGCCGGCCCAGTGGGCCTAGCAGCAGGCCCTAGATTGGCGGTGGCTGCTCCCCCACCGCCTCCACCCCCATATCCTGGTCCTCCGCCTCCGTATCCCGGAAATTCTACCCCACAGCATCAACAACAGGTACGTTTTACATTTTTACTGAAGCATGTGAATTTGTTTCTATTAATATTTGGGATTGAGTTTGTTGATTAAATATGCTTATGTTTATTGATTTACCAAATAATATTGTGAAAAATTTAGGTAACAAAGTATGTTAGGTGTGGTATTTTTTTCTAATAATTGGCTCTGAATAAATTTGCTAATATTCTACTATTCTTGCATAAAAGCGATTCTCCTGAAATTGTGTACACTTACAAGTCTTTAGCTGTAGATTACGAAAATTAAGGATTTTTTGTCAGCAGTGTTTAGTTTTTGAGTTGCCCTTCTTTATGCGTGTCTCTTTAACATTAAAATTTATGCTATTGTCAGTCAATAATCCCATCAATGGGTAAAACATGCTTCCAATCTTTTAACCCTTTCAGTTGCTAGTAAAAATAAAATTTTGAATATAGAAAGCGAAGTTCTTTGATTTTTTTAAAGATTTTTGAAAATATTTGCAAATATAAAAGAAAAAACAATCTCAAAAAAAAACATGTTTGTTTAAATTAACACGGTGATCATGAGGCATAAACCGGCGTGAAAGTAAAAAACATTCGCATAGAAAAAAGCATTTATTTAATATGAAATACAAGGAAGGAGTTACGATCGCGAATAATATACAGGTGAATCATTGTATTTGCTACAGGTAAAATGCGTTTTTTTTAAACAGGATCCTTGTTTGCATCTTGCACCATCCTTGGTATCATCAAAGACTAGTAAATGGCCCACTTCGTCGAAGCGAATATCATCTATTGGTCTTACTTCCATTTTGCTTTTTTTTATAGTTAAATTAGGAATGCCTAATGTTTTGAATTCTTCCTTATATTCTAACCAGCATTTACACATGCTATGTCTACTGCATGAGAACATTCGCAGCATCCATTTTCTACTTCTGATAAAAGTCCGATAAATACTCGTAAGGAAATCGAGCTTGTGTACTCTACTCATACATTCTTTATACAATCTAATTACTTCCGGTCTAGGAATTTGTACGTATTGTTTCTTAGATTTGTCCCAGCGTTTCCAAGAATCCACCTCAACAACACTTACAAAATTTGATGCTATTACAACCGATTTATTATCGTATCATTTAGTAACTACTACCTCACCGTCCCTACTCGAAACTTCTTCAGCGGTGCCCCGAGGTTGTTTTTTCATGATTTTATCTGCAGTAAAAGGATGTTTTCGAAAACTGTCTACTCTGGCTGTACCTGCTGCAAATATTCGTTTTTGACGAAGCCATTCCAGTAAGTTATAACTTGAAAAGTAGTTTTCATAATATAGTTTTATATATCTCTTATCCGTTCACATAATTCTATAACTGTGGCAGCCCCTAGTCCAAAAACAGCAGAGTTTTAATAAAACAGTATATTATGAAAACATGAATCGACATACGAGCGGCCTTGAGTCGCTCAAAGACCTTGCAAATGAGATGGTAACAGAAAAAATTAGTAACACTAATAAGAATGCAGATAAAACACGGATTAGAAACATATAGATATATTGATTTCAGTAATAAATATAGACCAAGCGATAAAGGTTCATATTTCGTTTTTATAAGACAAAGAAAAAAATATAGGTAAACTCTTCCCAATTCGGGTAGGTTATTATTTATGTGAAGCATATAAAAATAAAATAATAGACATTAAATCAATAGGGATAAACAGAGTTAAAGCCATTTTAAATAACTTCAAAAGCGCATATTCGTTAATTATTACAGAGGTAATTAAAAAAAAACAACTTAATCGCATATATACCTAAAGTATTCACCCAAAAAAAGGGTATTATTAGAAATGTTGATACATACTTAGATGAAAAATATTTATTAGAGTCAATTATGTCTGATAAACAAGTTGTGGAGTATAAATGCATGGAACGAAGAAATATAGATAAAGAGGGTTGATTAAAAGTTGATTAAAAGAGTTCTCATTCATTTCTAGGAAACACAAAAGAAACATGAACATGTTAAAATAATGGGTTATAATTTAATTAGGAAGGATAGGGATAAGTCGATTGATCTGTTAATTATTATTGCTTATTTTTATGGTTTTAATTGAATTTTCAAGAAAACATTTATTTTCAAAATTCAAAATAATAAACGGCGTGTATTTATATATTTTAATGATATGTGAATATGAATAAATAACAATAAATCAGTGGCGGAGCAAGGATGCCTAGGGCCCTTGGGAAAAATTACGAGTATTTGGGCCACATTAATAATATTTGTCCAACGAAAAAATTTTTTACGAAAACAAACAAAATATGGCCTTCATTTTTAAACGGTTTTATTTAGCTTAACTTCGTATATTTGTTTGTTTATGTGCTTCAAATTTTGCAGCAGCTTTTTCAACTACTTCCCGATAAGCTAGACTAGACTAGACAATGTATTTTTTTTATTACAAAAAATCAAAATGGCGGACCTATCTATAAATCGGTTTGTATCAAACTTGAAACTTTGCCGTATTAAGGTCACTCAATACAACTTTTGACTCACAATTTATTGACAATTTATGAACCGATTTGTTTCAAGTTTGATACTTGAGGTTGTTTAAGGTTGCTGGGCTCATTTGGCTGCTTTTAACGAGTCCCATACATTATACTTGGTGACGAGGATTTGATGATGGAGACAGGAGGTGGACAGTGGATCTTAAAAATACTAAAAATTCCTTAGTGACACAGCCAGCTCGTCTTATTTTGTCTAATTATGACCTATTCCAGTAAAAATATCCGCTAATGTAACGGATGGATTAATAATATTATTAAGTATTGGTCCTGTCTTCATTAGTTATATCTAACTGTTCTACACATTTTACATTCCAACATAAATGTCCTCCTCAGTCCTTTCCGGATTTCCTCAGCACATAAATTATCTGTTATATTGTTCTAACGTTTCACTAATGAATAATATTGGACAAAAATATTCAGGTATTATTCTATTTGTTCTTAAAACATCAATTATATTTATTATAACATATGCATTAAGTTCTGCACAAAGATAGACATTACTTGATACACGGTTCCATTTAGCAGTACTATGTCTCTTTATTCAAGATTTCCAGGCCCTAAGGAAAACTAGAGACAGCTAATTTTTTTAATTCCAAGAGGGCTTAAATCTTTATTATTATAGGTTGTCACGATTTTGGGTCATTTCTAAATAGTATGCCGTAGATGGAACGCCACATTTTATTAACATATTTAGTTCAAATAAACACTTGGAATTCATAAATTAATTTGTGGAATTCACTGATTTCACGTGATGTGTACACCTGAATTCATGAATGAATAACCTCTCGGGCATAACTCAAACTATCATTGCCCACAAAAAAATCCTTATAGTTAGTAATTTACAACCAAATATACCTGTGTACAATAAATTAGGAAAATGGGTATGTAAGAATAGTAATATATTATTACCATTATTTTTTAAGATGTTATATAAATCATGGTTTGAAAAAATTGGATTATTATTATTTTTATAAACCATTTTTATTATTATTATATTTTTTATTATTTTTATATTTTTTATCATTTGGGTATCTGAATTGGAACTCGTAGAGATTTTATTTTTGTTACAAGAAGTTCTTTTGCTAATCTCAAGTTCTTAGAAATCACAGTTTTTTTACTGGAATTTTAAAAACATTATCATGGTATTACTAACTGTTGGTTGAGGTGCGGTTTTGTTAATTGCATGTGTGTGTGGTAGACGGGATTGAGAATGGGGCCTGGTCATCTCCCAACGGGACACATGCATCCCATGACACTGCAGGGTTTACCCATGCATCCACATTTGCAGCGGAGACCCCTTCTCCTCGAGGTGAGATCTAACACAGCCTCCTTGAATTTATCCTTCACTCCTGCACTGCTACCACTCTTAGATGCTATACTGCCCCTAGGTCTAGTCCAGTCTGATTATCACCTTTCCGTTTACAGCGGAAAATACACTCATGATACCAATTTTGCAATAACGATATTCAACCTTTTTAATTTCCTTAAATCATTCATGGTTCATTAATATAGTTATTTTTTTTATGCATTTTATGCAGACATATGTCTATGATTTTATGCCATTCTGTATTCATTAAAGTTCAATTTGGTACCAAGGTGTCATTTAAGCTCAAGGAAAGTATTTTTTAATGTATTTTACTCCTTTAATTAAATATTAGCCTGTACCGATTATTTGTTAATCGTATGTTAAAAATCATTTTGTAAATCCACTATAAGGTTTTATAAAAATAATTTATCGTCAACTAAAAAGAAACTTTTGTCCTTTAACCCGTCAGTTTGCTTGCTGTGAATACGAGAATTTTCAGGCCATAGGGAAGTGTCTGTTTCCATAGCGAAGTTGAGTTGACGCGTCCATTTCCCGCAACCACAGGATGGAGCACAGAGGGAGACGTACATGTCCTAGAACAAAAGCATAATCCATTCGCGACCCCCTACTGATTGCATTTTCTAGCATTATGTACAGTTACAGCATATTCTAGTAGAATATAATGGCAGAAATATACAGCTCCTACAACAAATATGTCTTTCTGGGTGTATCTGGTCTCCAATGTTGATCCACATACTTTTTTGTGCGTAAACGTCTTCTTCCCAGTATGAATTTAACAGGGTTAACTCGGGTTAACTGTAGAGACAAGAGTTTCTTTTTACAGTAACTTCACAGACTGTTCTGTCAAGGAATTTGTTGTTTTCAAGTTTATTTCTCGAACTGCATTTTAAAATAAACTTACATTCTTATACCATATCTTTTGGCCTTAATTGCACACGACTACGTCTAAGAACAATTCTCTAAATTCTAGATATTTCCTCATTCTCAAACCTTTTGTAAGTAACATTGTTTTTGCTTGCAACTTTTGCATGTACTGTTTCCATTTCCGAAACATATATTCTACTCTAATGGAATTATGATTATTAAGGAACAGCCTCTTCTATTGGAAGATTTACTGGAACAGGAAAAACGTGAACAAGAAAAACTGCAAAATCAACCGCCTAATCAGGAAGTGACATCCTCAACGGGAGTGGAATCAGAGCCGGCTCTGTTAAGCGACCACGACTTTGAACGGCTCAAAGCAGATGTTTTTAATAGTGGTCCGGTTGGAATTAATACACCATCTAATCAAGGTAAACATAGAATGCAGCCAATCTGACATGTTCATTTAAAAATGTTTAAAATTTAAATGTTATCTAGGGAATGGAGGCGGAATCAATACCCAGTCTTCGTGGCAACAAACTCAAAATAGACCTGTTCCAACCCCAACTCCTCAACCGACTACTGAAATAACCACAAGAGTGCAAATGTTTAATGCCAACTTATTGCCAGCACCTCCACTTCCCCCTGAGAATATAGTCACTGAGCAAGATAAACAAACTCAGCTGATGTATGAGCAATGGCTGAATCACCAGAATAATGTGCTTATCCAGCAATTACGATATTATGAAACTGAAGTCCAGAAACTGAGAAAAAGCAGAAAGGTAATTAACTTTTTAACTTAAATATCAAACAATTCTTAACACTGAAATAATCCCTCACCATTGTTTTTTAGTCTTTAAATAGCAAGCAACGGCAGCTGAGAAAGAGCGGAAATCAGTTGACTGACACAGACGCTGCGGAGCTGCAGCGTATTTCTGCCGAGCAAGCGATCCTCCAGAAGCATCTGGAATCTAGTAGAAAACAAAGTCGCCAACACGGAATGCTGATACAGGTATCTATCAATAATTATAGGCACTGCTCCTTTATGTAGGTTAGCACGATTTTGATAATAATTACTTTGAGAGATATTTTCCCCTTGATGTTTTCACCGTCACCAGAGTAGTCTACCATAGTTGCACTGTACTAAAAGTAGCAATGTCTATAACAAGATATTTTATGTAATCTTGTATTACCCTTATTGGTCTATATGAAGGAATACCGAAACAAGCAACAAGCAAAGCAGAGGCCCAGTCCAGGGCAGTCGCCTCTTCAGCAGATTCATTCACCACTGGGGCCACCAGCATCTTCCCCTATTCATCACCCGAGCACTTCCCAGTCTCCGATGATGTCCCCATCTGCATCGCCATTGACACAGCACAGCTCGCCAATGAATAGTCCTGGACCCATGGTATCACATTCACCCGGTCCTGGGTCCGTACAGAATCTCTTGCAGAGCCCTAGTAGCATGCCGGGAAACAATATGTCGCCTATGCAGCCATCACCAATGCAACCATCTCGGATTGGGACACCACATTCACAAAGTAAGCGGAACGTTTCTCCCAAATCCTGGACAATTTTGACAAGTGTTGATTACCAAAGTTGCAATGACTTCTGTCAAAATCATCCAGGATTCGTGACAAACAGTATATCAACTAGATTAATTTATTGAAACCTAATTGATGGATCTAAGGTGATGGAAGCCCTGGACCTGCCCCGTCGCCATCACAAGTTTGCTTACCTCCTCCTGTGCCTCGCATGACTTCGCCGCAACATAGGCGTGTTGTTACGAGTCCTGTCGCTGCACCGCAAATGCGTTTTGTGAGAACTCCAATGGATCATGCTGCCATGCAGCAAAGAGTTCGGATGCAATCTCCAATGACAAACTTTCAGCAGAAGCCAGGCACTCCATCTCCACTAAACAGTCCTCCTCAACAAATGCATAATATTACCCAGCTACAGTTACAGAAGCAGCTTCAGCAACAGGTGTTGCTGCAGCAGCAAAACCTAGACAGTAACCAAGCCGATAGCAACCTCCTGCATTCGCAGAGAACTGCCCAGTTAATTCAACACAGAAACTTAATCAGACAGCAGGTTGCTCAGCAGCAACAACAACAGCAGCAACAACAACAACAACATGCTATAGGGCAACCGCAACCTCTCACCCCACAACAACATCAAATTATGATCCAGCAACAGAAACAGTTGGCACAACAGCAGCAGCAACAGATTGCTCAGTTGCAAGCTAGGCTAAATCAACAACAAATTAACCCACCTCACTCACCAATGCCGCCAAAGAGTCCAATGGTTAGTCAACAAATTATGTCACCACATTCTATGCCTGCATCACCAATGCAGATGCCGCCTAAGAGTCCCATGGTGCCCAACTATAGCTCTGCACTACCAAATCCAAACTCTCCAGTTGCTAGGAGTCCAGTCTTCCACCAAGGCATGAACCAACCTCCAAGTAGTCCAATGACTCACAATCAGTACCAACCACCTAGTTCCCCAATGCCTAGAAGCCCAATGTTAAATCAAACTCAATCACCACATGGAATGAGAAGGCCTCCTAGTGCTAATAGCAGCCCCGCTATGCCTGATCGACCACATAGTGTGGAGAATCCTGGCACCCCCAGGACTCCTTATAGCATAGAACAAATGGTCCAGGAAAGTATGCAGGGTGGAGGAGGAAGTAACCATAATAACCCCATTCCCATGGCCCATATGGAAAATATGCAGACGGGTGGGGGTAACCCAAATAATCCTTGCAATCCAATACCACTTCCGCCCGGTTTTGGCAGATTTGGGTACGTTAAACTAGGGTTAAGAGGTGGTTCACCTATGTGGAATTATAATAGGGGTGCAAAAAGAATACCCACACCTCCTAGTACAGCAAATAATGCCGAGGACAAGAGTGTTACAACAGATTTAATCGGAGTGTCATCTTCAATTCCTAAACCAAAGAAAGAATCTCATTTAAGTAAAGTATCTATTTTAAAGAGGAAATCACCCGTGAAGATGAATCAATCTCTAGCTATTAGCAAAGTGGGTTCCTTAGTTAGTACGGATTATAACGAGTTTGACGATAGCTCATCTACTCCTCCCGTTACACCGCCTCCTCTGGCCTCTACCAGCAGAGGAGCAATTCATAAAACGATCCCGAAGAAGATCCAAGAACATCAAGAGATGAAGGAGGTAATGGTGTTAGATAGTCCAGATGAAAAGTTACACGTTAATGACATAATGGATTATGATGACGATAACAATACTGTACTATCAGCTGAGGTATCATTGAGTTCTGCTGCACAGCAAACTGATGCTGATGATATGGTAGAAATTGAAACGTTATCTCAGAATGACTTGGGCGAAGGGTTATCAAGCCCCTTGGAGTCTGACCAAATACCGGACGAATACCTACTGTTTCCGGGAAATATGGTGGTTGAAGAGGAGGCCGAAGAGGGATATACCGGGGAGAACATGCACATTGTGATTCGCAGTCCAACAACAAGCGATGACGAGTTTATAATGCAAGGGAAAACCAAAAAATACAACATTGTGCACCACCCAGACCATCTCATGAGCATGACCGATACACCGGAATCTCCAGAGCAAGAAGATATGAATGTCGATCCGTCTCCAGAACCCGGTGAAGAGGAAATGCTGGAATCCGAAATTTTAATAATAGATACCAATGCAAAATCGCCAGAAGAATCAATTTCCACTAAAGAAGATTTTGAGGAGCTCATAGATGAGGGCTCTCGGAAGGATCATCTTCGGAAACGAGAAGTTATTACCACTAAACATATCAACGAGTTTCATAAATATGCAAACATTTTCAACTATACTAAAAATATACAAGCGTCCGTACAGACACCTTGCCCTACTAATTCTACTAGACTCAGCAATGTAATATCACAGAAATTGCCGCCAGAAATATCCCTAATATCAAACCCTGTTATGCATAATTTAACTGCTTCGTCCAAAGCTAATAATGCAGAGAAACTGATTTTAACGCAGAACGCCAAAGTACTGAACACCACTGCGACTTCTAAAGTTACCAGCATTATATTAACTCATAACTCTGCCGTTAGGGGTAATGTGTTGAGTGTACCTAAAATCGTCAGCACTGTTTCACCTGCTATAACCATAGTCAGCGCAAGCACATCACAGATAGCCTCTATTTTGCCATCCAAGTTCACAGTACCTGTTATAAGTGCCAGTGCTGTTCGACAGCTTCCGAATGTAAAGGTTATTGATAAACCCTCAACGTCACTGTCTTTAACAACCCATGACAGTTCTTTGCCCAAAAAGATTTTCGAAGACGATTCTGTATCTCCGGACAGCTCTAATTGCGAAGACGATAAATCTAAAGACTCCTCTGATGAGAAGTCTAAATCTGAATCGCCTATAGATGATGTAAAGCCTCCTGCTTTTCCTAAAACTACTGCAATATCCACAACGGAAAATAACATGCAAGTGATAACAAAACCTGTGGACACTAAGCGTGATAGGAAACAAGATGATAAACCCAAGGAACAGCTAGCTACCGCAAGAAAAATGGAACACCTTCAGATTACTAATTTGACCACGAAAGAACAATGTCAAAAACAAAGAGTACCTAGTCCGATTATATCTAAAACTTCCTCGCCTGTGATAATTCACAACACACCCGAACTGAAAATGACTGCGCAAGTCATTCAAGAGACACAAACACACATGCAGATTACTGCTACAACCGAAACTGTGGATGCTTTTGATGGCTCAATAGACGACACAAAATCTGTTGTTATATCTATTCCGTCGCCAACACCTTCACAAGAACAGATGCTGGACAACATTGCACTGCAAGCATTAGAAAATCGTAGAAGAGAATTCGAGTCATTCGAAGATGTCTTGGACATGATAGAAAACATCACAGCGGAACCGCCGGCTATTATTGAAGAAGGCGTAACAGTTAAAGAATTTAAACCTGAGGAGGAGAAAAAATGGATGTTAGAGGAAAAGAAACTGGACATTAAAGAGAAATCTGAACCTCAAAAGGAATATGTTCAAACAAGTAATATTGACACTCAAGTGGCTGTCAATGTTTCAACTTCTAGTAAGTCCTCGTTTGTACCACAGCTGTCGCCACTTTCCCAACCTACTGACCTAACAACAAATATGGCAAACGCTTCACAGCAGCTGAGGACGTTGTTGTCCTCTTTACAAACTACATCGACATCTGCACCTACAAACGTAGAGTCTATTGCTAAACATCTAGGCCATAAAATCATTAGTAGTGCCTCTCCCACTGCCTCATCACCAATTGTAGCCTCAAGAGTAATTCAACAGGCTGGAAGACAGTCGCCAATCGTAACCAGTATGAGTACTGTTATAGTTCCAAATAGTAAACAGAAAACTGTATCTGCAACAACCATGCTTCCCAGAACTAGCCCTATTAGAACACAGCATGTTGGAATGCACCAATTATCTAATGCTTCAACTTCTATTGCTACATCTTCCACTCCAACATTTTTACCAAGTAGAACGGTTGGCGGAATACATCTTATGCCCGACCATCCCAAATTGCCGCCGGTGACTACTGTCATGTCTCTCCCTACCATAACCACGCAGTCTATTAACAGTATACAAAAGAGTTCAGTTACTCCTGCACTTATGACAGCAGGCAGTGAGCCGAGAAAGCCTTCATTGACGCTAACAGCAATGTTGCAGAACCAGCCAGCTGCTACTATGACCACTAAATCATCAGCTGATACTATAACAGCAGCTAGTTTGTTAGGGTCACCGATAAGCCTTTCTAGAACAGGGTTCACCACTGCTTTGGTGCAAGCTCAGCCAAATGTTGTCGTTTCAACAGTTACCTCTCATAATACAGTTCCACAGAGTACTATGAACATAACCAATTTTACTACGGGTTCAGTTATACATGCTCCAAATTCTGGATTCAGGTCAACGACGTCCACTACTAATTTATTGCATACTCAGTTAACCAAAGTTGGAAGAATCAAAAACCTGGACGAACCTAGGGAGATGAAGGTTGAGGAAATTAAGCAAGAAATCGTGGATCACGCTGCAGCTAGCATCGAGGATAGTAGGAATTCTATAAAGCAGGAGTCGGGTTGCAAATTTTCTAGCATTCCTACTTCTACCATTAATAGAACGGAGGATTCCCAAAATGTCCTGCTTAAAAAATTGTTGCAAAATACGGCGTGTGCCAGCACTCAGTCATCCCCACCCAACACTGCAATGTCGACAACAACTGCTGCACCTACAAGTATGAGTGTTCCAAATGTGGATACTAATCAAGTCAAGACTAGCGCGCCTACGTTGTCATCTTTACTACCACCTACTATTAAGACGGAACCACAGCAAAACGCAGCTGTGTGCCAGACCCAGCAGAAAAACATACAGAGAATGACTATTAGGGAGACCTCGTTTGTATCAAGCCCAGTAATGCAGCAACAACCAAATACGTCTCAAACTACTATTGCTACCTCTGTACCCACTCAGCAGCTACATATAGACGTGAAAAAATGTCTACCTCCTAGTAGGACCCCTAGCAGAGATGATTTACTGTCGCCACAAACTCCTAGATCTTCTTGTAGCCAGGAATCTAGTTTACAAACGCCCCCGTTGGTTATTAAAAAGGAAGTTTCTTGTTCCTCTCAGCATCAACAAAGTCCAATCCTCACTGCTCAAGATGTAAAGAAAGAGTTTATGGACGAGTCCTCACAGCATTCCGAAGTGTCAGATCACAGCCGGTCTGAGCTGCAGATGAAAGAGGAAATGGATTCTATGGATCCCTCTGCTGAAAAATTGATTATTGATAAAGAAGAAATTAAAAAGCAGAAGAGAAGAATGTACCAGCAAAAGCGCAGGCAAAATCAGATACTAAACAAGGAATTAGCCGGGCAACCAAAAAAGAGACCACGAAAGAACTCAAAGATTGATGAAGACTACGATACGTATATAGATGGTGTACTTGGTCAGCTAAGGCAACTGCCGCCAATGAGTGTTTCTGAACCAGTTCTAAATCGTAACTTTGGGGTTGTGCCAGTGTTTGGCGTTAGAGATATGTCTAAACTAGGCACTAAGTGTTATTCTTCCCAATATGGCGATCTTGTTGGAACGTATGGAAATGCAATATTGCCTGGTTACTCTGACTTTTACAATACCAAACCGTACGACGATGAGGAACCTTTGCCTGAAAAACCCCCTGCTTCAACTCAGAGAGGATTTTATGATCAAGAGTTTCCTCTTATCAGATTTGACATTGATGATGATAAAAAGTTTGATTTGTTCTGTCGAGATGACAGTCCTGATTCTATTATTAGTAGTTCGTCACCTGAATGTGTGTTGATCGAGCCAGCACACAAGTACTTGGGACTGAGGTTGATAAGTGACGATGACGATGATGAGGAGGTAGAGAAGGAAGTTGTGGGGAGGATATCGCCAGTGATACCTATGATCAAACCTATTCCAATCAGGTTGAAGCCTGCAGGAGGACTGTACCTCAAGGATGATACAGATGTAAGTTTTATTTTACTGGTCGTTTTGATAATGCGTTAAATATTTAACTTTTTAGGATAAAGAAAACATAAACAAAGAAGTGCATGTAAAGTCTAAGCCAGAAGCCAAACCAACCACATTGAAGGAATCTGGTAATGTTACTGTAACCTTGACATTAACCTCTTCGGCTGCTGAGGATATCATGGGCGTTCTGAGAGATTTGGCGAATATTTTACACATCCCTGCCCCTACAAGCTATCAAATTGTGGAGAGGACTACTACACCACCTAGTCAAAAATTGGGGCTATACAGAACAAAAGGAAAAGACGGAAAAGAAGGAGGTATGTTGCAAGTTCATATTCAGGGAAATGTGTTTCATGAATTTTTACTTTTACTTTTACTTTTAACTTTTTACTTTCAGCCCCAATTGACATTCAAAGTATTCTTAACGGAGCTGCCAAATTCTGCAAACATTGCGATGTGGTGATACTGAACAACATGATTCGAAGAAAAGTGTCCGATTTACCATTCTTAGCTAAGGATTCCGAGCTGTTGAGCGATGGGGAGGAGTTATACTTTTGTAGTTCGAGCTGTTACATGCAATTTGCTCTAATGCATAGATCACCATCTATATCTGAAGATAAGGTGAGTGCTTTTATGAACTTTTTATTTACCAGTTTATCTAATGGTCGTATTAGTTAGTAAGTTATGTTTTTTTTTAAATTCGTAAAAAAATGCCTGTAATTGATTTCCGTAGCTGCCATTTTCACCAAATAAAAATAGATAAAAGTTATTTAAAAAAAGAAATGTTAACAAAAATGCAATGTTTTCGAATTTGTTTTCTGACTAGAAATAAAAAAATTCCATACAACTGTTCTATAGGATGATGCGCAACTCTTCACAAACAAAATGAGCGCTTACTCGATGCTTAAGTATAAGCTGAGAAGCTTACAAGCTGAGAAGACATAGCAAACTTCGGAGAGCATCTTTTTCTTGAAAAATCAATATATCTGGATAAATAATCAATATTTGAAAATTTTTCAAAAAAGGTATTTCTTAGGCTATACTTGTCCCAAGCAACATGTATGGAAACGTTATAGTTAAGTTCTAGTTCTAGGTAACCCGATTTTTAGCGGTATTTTCGATATAACTCCAAAAGTACGAAAAATGTCGAAAAGTATTATAGAAGCATTTTGATATATTTTTTAAATAGGAGCTATAGTTTTTTAGTTATTTACAAAAAACCGTTTTTTTTTCAACTTTGCGAATTTTTTAGGTTAAGTTCGCCATTTAGGCGCGAGTTGAAAGAGATAGAAACTCATATTGGGCATATAGAAACTATACGCCCAAATTTTTTATATCCAGGTGGGAATTTATGTCACCATTTGCCTAGAATGCTTGGAATGCTTGCCTAGAATAGTCATTGCATCCAAGTTGAAAGCAGATATTTTAAATACTCTTACATAATCTGGATCTCTCAAATTTCTAGCCTTCAAAATTCTACGAATCCCAAGTTCTCTCACATGGTTCGGAGAATATGTGATCATGGATAGCAAAATGTTTTCGGGGTGCCCAAAATTTTGTGCTAATAACAATCTATATAGAAGTCGATACAAATATTTGTATCGAGTGTATTTGGACAATACCTTTATTGTCAAATGAGGAATATAGAAAAAGTTGCATATTTAGTGAAAACTTTACGTTGTAAATAACAAATAGGAACCTACATATATATTTATTATAATAATATACATATATAGGTATCGTAAATGTGTATGTTAGCGCTAATATTTGAAATACGTTATTATGCATAAGAACCAAGCATTTTAGGGATTATGTACATAATCAGAAACTATTAAATAAAAAAGTTTATAGAAGTCTTTGAAGCTCGACTGTTCTAAGTATTTCTAATTTCCTCTTCCTCAGCACTTTCACTTTCTGTCTCAACTTTTTTTTTCGTGGACTGTCTGAGCTTAAGCCGGCAGATTTTTGGGTTGCACATGAAGATGATGAAGTCTGCATAGGCGACTTCCTTAGAGAGGCGTGGGTTTGGGCCTAAAATGAATGGAATATGAAGTTCCATGATGAGCAAATGAATCAAGGTGCAACCCATAAGTGCAACGTCGAAATGCCTATTCACCTGTTCTCGAAGAACATCCCCGAAAAATACAAACAAATAAGCTTTTTTTATGAGCCATTACTACTACACAAAGCACAAATCATATAAGAGAACACATAAAATAATTAAGTCAATAACTCGCTATTGTAAAAAAACTCAAAAACTACAATTCAAACACAAACGAAAGTTAAATGAAAATATCGCCACACGTTCTTATAAGAAAAGTGAGGTTGACAAATATACTACTTGTTAAACGCATGCGCACTAAAATTTGGTTTTAGAAGGAAGGCTTACCTTCGCTTCTGTATAAGCTCCCTCTTCTGTGACTAAAGTAACAGTACAAGCGTGTATAAACGCCCACTCCTTCACTTGAGACAGGCACGGACTAAGTGCAGGGCTCGTTTGAAACTAATTAAACAAGGTAATAATACTTTTAATTCAAGGCCGAGGCGGACCCTCTATATGATTGATCGTAGTTACCACTTTTAGTAATATTGTTTATACAACTAACCTAAGCATTATTTTTGCTATTAGTAACATTTACACGCAACGAATGCAGGTA
>CAXKVY010008894.1:0-28624 GCA_964058915.1 Tetropium fuscum | reverse complement strand
ATGTGACAGTAGATGAAAGAACTAACATGACAGCTGTATATATATGTATATATATATATATATATATATATATATATATATATATATATATATATATATATATATATATATATATATATATATATATATATATATATACAGGGTGATTTGTTTTAACCCGATACTTCAAATATCTCTAGAAGTAAGCACTTTGGGGAAAAATATTTCGGATCAAAATTAAACCATTCCGTGGGGGAAAGACTTTGGTACAAAAACCACCCGCAACACATCACCCCTGCGCAGGGGTTTGACATTTTAAACGTGGACCCCAATTTTTGTCGCGGATTCGGATTTCCCGACTAAAAATACAGCGGTTTTTGCTCAAACATTTATTTTCAATAATAATAGATGGCGCTGTATGCAACGAAAGTAAAATTTTTCGAATTTCTTCTATTGAGTACCGATGCGTATCAATGACGTGTAGGTAATAGCTCAAAAAAAGTGCTCGAAATGATGGCCTTCATCCTCAATGCATTTGGTCACGCGCATGGAAAATTAATGCCCGCAACTAAGAAGTGTATCTTCATCAATTTCTGCACAAGAATTTTGAATTAGCTCAATCATATTCTCATCTATCTCTCTTGCTATCATTATTGTCAGCCATCAATCATTGTAGAAAAAAATGTTTGAGATTCTTTTGTGTTTTTAGTCGGGAAATCTGAATTCGCGATAAAAATTAGGGGTCTCCGTGTAAAAAGTCAAAGTCACCTTTACCCCTGCGCATGGGGTGATTGACATAAAAAGTTATATACAGTGATATATACAAGTGATATATACAAGATATATACAGTGTCCGCCATAAATTGGAACCATATGAGATTTTTTTAATATTAGTTTGAAAAAAATCTTGAAAAAAAATTGCCACACAGAAAGTGAAGTTACACGACAGAAATTGAAATTAACTGTAGAATGCATTGATGGGGCAGATTAAAATAAGAAATCAAGAAAGAAGTAGTTTATCAGAAAGTTGCATCTGTTTTTTTAATACGGTACATCCGGAGCAACAACAGCTTAAAAAACCAGTTCAGGGAATAATTTAAAAAACTAATACAGATTTGAGCTTCACAAAAAAATTTTACATGTCGAATAAAATTTTGCGTACAATTAAATTCAATGATGATGAGTCATTAACTTCATTTATCAAATAATCTTTTAAAGAAATTTTATATAAAAACTAAGAACCCTAATTGTACCCTCTCTAAGACGATAGAGTACTCATGATTCAAGTGAGCCCATAATAGCGACGGATTCAATACTGATTCAAGCGACGGATTCAATACTGAAGTATAGTTTGTGACATCGAAATATGAGACATAAAAATCCGAGCAAGAAACCCTCATTATATCGATCCCTTCACACGTGCCACCGCATTTTTAACAACGTTGTCAAGTAAAACAAATGATTTTATATACATCGTCCATCACATTATGACATTATCATGTAGTATTGTAGTATATCATAACAAAGTATTGATCACACTATATACCTTTCGTCATATCATAAAACAATTTGATGGTGAATGCGATGCAGAATAAGAATGTTTCCCATTCAAATATTACGGGCACATCGGCAGTGTCACATCGGCATCATTGGCATTCATTGAATGCCTAAATTGTCTAATACCATCGAACGTTTTGTGGTAAAGTGGGGTCAACAATAATTCTTGAAATAGAAGTAATACAGTTATTCTCTTATTTAGTGTATTATTTTGACGGGTTTTGTGTTATTTCATTTCATTAGAATGTTTTTTTAGAGCTGTAATATTAGCTGAATATTTGTATCCTTTTAAACGTTCCTCAAGAAGTTGTATTGTTTGATCAATGTAATATTAACAAACTGGAATACAAAAACAACACGGAAAACAAAAACAACCATACAAAAATTTGTAATAATTGGAATTAGAGATAGACAAATAAAACTAACGTCTGCCATTTATAGAAAATAATGCATAGAAAAAGCAAAATATGTTATCATAAATAATAACTATCCTTTTTCTCTAATCAACAAAATTTTCAAAAACAGAATTCACAAATACCATTCTCAAACTAGTTTCTAACGTGTAGCTACAATAATAAGAACAAATTCTTTATTAATTATGTAAAATAAGCCTGATTTATCAAAACATCACAATATATAATTATTATTTAATTTATTATTTAACAGTGCTAGTGCCAGCGACATATTTTTTCAAAGGAATAAATTTGTATTTATTTATGAAACAGCATGCAATAAAACAACCCCACGTGAAGCTATCAGATCCGGCAGTCCTTTGACCATACAAAGGTCCTGGACAGCGGATCTGCGTTTACCCTTATTTCCTGAGTATACGTTTGACATCTGATATGAAATTTTTGCTGTTATATCAAACTTTTTTTATGCGCCGTTAGGTTGGCATGATGGGAATGTAATTAGACCCTAAGAAATATTTGTTCCATAAAGGAATTAGTATATTCCGTAATCACTTTAAGAAAAGGTTGTTTCCTTATAGCGATATTTGAAAATACGTTGTAAAAGTATCAATTTCGATTGTTGAGGGCGTGCCACAACATTAGAAGGTACGCATTACATTATTTTTAAAATTTCATACACATAAATGGTATAACTGACTTGTAATGAACATCCAAATTTTAAAGTAATCTGCAAGAATGTTTAAAAAATCCTTTTTCCCGGACACCACGGATTTAATTTAAAGTTTATTTACTTCTTTTTAGAGCATTCAAATAAAACCTTGTTTTTAAGAATGTTTAAAAACTACTAAATTACAATTAAAAACTATTAATTTATTTTTTATTTCTTAGTAATTGCTGGACATGTTTCTAAGTCTGTTCATTTCATTTTATGCGTCATTATTGCATGGTCATTTGCCTGTTAATTTAGTAGAGTCTAGTTCTTCAATAAGGAGACCTTTTAATGATTTGACTCTACTTAACTCAAACAAAATTTCATACGGATTGGAGCAACTGGGTCTTTGATCGCGATCGCAGATCTACCATCATGAAAAAAACTTATTGCTAGCAGCTGACCCTTGTCGGTCCCTACAACATTTGTTCGAGCGCCACCAGACTACCCCCAGTTATAACTCTTTAAAATTGGTATAGCGGTCATTTGTTTCCGTCATTTTCAATTTTTTTCCCTGAACCAGAAGCAAATAGGGGAAAGGTTTGTCATAATCATAATTTCCTCACTCTTTATGTTTTTTGGGCCTGAACACGGAATCTGAACTTTCCTGACAGAAATTTTGCCAGGACCTTTTTCTGTGCAAAAAAGTTGGAAATTTTACTGTACAAAATTTCTGACAGTAAAGTTCAGATCTGCAAAGAGGTTTTTTTATATGTTATTCGCGATGGTTAGAAGGAAATAATTCCAAGTTTCCGTCATCCCCTCCCCTAAGGTAATTTTATCGTCTACAACTTTTACAGGAAGCGTTTTGCCCTAAAAACCACAACAAAGGAGTTCAAGCCCAAAAACTGGAAAAAGTGCCGATTTTTTATGGTTATTTCCCCCCCCCCCCCAAGAGAGCTCCACGGCTGGAGATGATGGAAATTTCGAATCATGATTTTCTAGTGATCTCGAACAACATATAAAAAAAAGACTCGCCTGACCTATTGATCGACGGACCCCCTTTTAAATCTCTGGCCACTGGAGTATTTCCAGCTCGTACATCAACGAATACGTTGATATGTCAGCTTGAATTAATCATAAACAACTGCTAACACAACGCGATAGAAACGTTCTGATAAGAGACTGGAATTGCTCAAGGCATATTGTTAAGCATATGACAATAGACTTAAATTTTAACTTAAGTGGATCCGTAGAATATTTTATTATGAAAAGCCTTTTCAATTTCCGCTCTTGTTGTATAAAAAATAGCATGCAAAATGATAAAAACATAAAATTAGCAACGGATATATTGTGTTTCACATTTATATCTCACTGAAGAACAATTCTTCAAGGATTCCAAGAAGAATACCGCCCATCGCTAGTAGAAAATATTATTTACTTCCATCTCTGTGCGTCTGACGACACAAGAGACTTTAATGAAAATGTAATAGTGTAGTTCTTACAGTCCAAACAATACTCCATTTACTCTGCACCGTCTGATTGCAGAGGCGTTTGATGAAAGTGTGCAATAAAATACTCGTACAAATGTCGTTTGAGAGTGTGCTTCCTGCATAAGGCAATATCTTGATGACATTGGATCCCAGCAGAAGTCTCAGACAGTTTTAGTTCTTGCGCTTAGGCACAGCCGCATAATAACGATAATAATAATAATAATAATAGGTAAAGATAATAAAGGCGTTTATTGATTTTTGTAATTATTCGAATTGCTAGAAAATACATGCTGATGAAATATACATTTTGGCGTATTTTGGCAACTTGGCGATTCTTTCCTCGATATACCCTTCAGCAACGCTAGTTGAACGCCATCATCCATGCCTTCTAGGTATGCAAGAAACGTGGCAGTTTCAATATTGGAAACGTTTAAGGGACCGGTGTGTAACGTTAGATATAGGCGGGCATAAACAACGAATGTGAAACAAATGATAGGGATAATTTTGATGTCATTGTGCAGGTTAAACCTATGTGCATCGAACAGAGGTGAGAAAACTGGTGAAGCTCTACGTTTTGACTATTTTAAATGATATGAATATAATAATGTCGAGGTCAAAGTGACCTATATAAAAGTTAATGTTTCACAGATCGGGATGATTTTGGTGGGTGGTGTAGGATTGACCTTTCTGCGTTAAGTAGATGTAATCCCGGTGTCCTAAGTTTGCGGCGGTGGTAAGGGTAAGGGAAACAGTGAAGACCTGGGGCTGTTTTCTATTTGTATCTACCCATGTGAACTGGTCTCACCTTTTCTTCTATCCATAAGGGCTCATATATGTGCAATGGAAGCTGTTTTCTATTTGTTGGTCGCGCCATTACTTGCATTTTTGAAACATTAAAAAAACTTAATAAAGCCCTAAATGGATTTTCATAAAAATGTAGTAAGATATTTTTGTCACCGGAATTTCTATTAGAAACGTTTATTTGATTTTATATGATAGTGTAGGGTAATAAGGCCGGAGATGCCTAGCACTAACGCGAATAATGCAGACCTGAGCGTTGTTGATCCACTGCAAACCGCGTTTTCTTAGTTCAGTGAAACGTGCTTCTCAGTGACATAAGAAACGTCGTCATAAACTAAGTTATGTTTATATTTAGATAGTCAGATTTTTCTTGACATCTGATTATATGTATTAAGCGTTCTGTGAGCAATAACTTAAGCGAAATATTTTGAGATTTTGAGAAGGTAGGTGTCAGATTCAGATTCAGTTAAAAAGTTAAAATGTACTATACATGCAATAAAGCAACGGCCTTATTACCTGCCTGAGTAGTAGGGTAGCATACATATTACTATCAGGTAATAAAGCCGGCCATAAAATTAATAATTTGCATTTATGGATAAGAAAAATCGTAGCATAAGAGCAAAGAGGACAGAATATAGTAGGTATGGCAAAAGCGCTACAACTTGTAAGAGACGGCCATTCACGGCCTTATTATGTGCTGGTTTGGTAATAATGCCAAGCTTTTTATATTCTTTGTCTTATTATACATGTATTATTTTGTACGTTTCTACATCCCTCTTATTTGAAGAATACATGTTTAATTACCATTTATTTCATGCTACAAAGGAAAATATTTTGGTTTAAAAGCTTCAGGTTTTTCAAAGGTAGGCTTATTTTATTTCAGATATATTTGTTATTCCTATCTGTGTCCGGGTGCCCTATTTCTGGCACCCGGATTTTCTAAACCTACATGACAATTTTCAGTTGTAATATGTTTACGCTACACTCGGCATTCAAGATCCACTTATCCATCACGATTATTGCTGAGATAACAAATTTAGGGTTTAAGTGTTTATGTTTTAGTAAATAGAAATGCAGATATAAATAACAAGGGCACATGCATATCCTTCAATATTCAGTCTTATGAGAATCGTTTTTCTAGCCAATTCGCGTCTTATATTAAATAAGTATTCCTCTTTGGCTCTGTTTTATTTTATTGTCCACACAAGTTTACACAATTAAATTTACTTGTAAATTTACCACGTGATTGTAAAATGTTAAATTATTACCATTTTTTTAAATAAAAGTATTGAACATAGATTCGAATATTTATGACGTATTTATTTATCAAGTGGACAATACAAAGCTTCTCCCTATTTAAATCACCAGGTATTGACGGCATATATCCCGCCCTACTCCAGTGGGGCCTGAACCCGCACCTGGTTGGATATGCCTAGCCCACCTTTATAACCCAAAGACATAGAGAGAACTAAGGGTTTTGTCCATACCAAAAGCAGGGAAGATGGATAACTCCAGCCCCAAAGCATACCATCCTATGTAACCTTCATTTATACTAAAACAATGGAAAAGCTATGTGGGCGATATCTGAGGGATGTAACATTGATTAACAATCGTGTGCATCCCAACCAACAGGATACACACCTGGAACTTCCACCGATACTGCCCTTTAAGTGGTAACAAGTCAGATTGAGAAATCCTTGAATTACAATGCAGAGGTCGCTTGAGATATTTTGGCGCCTTGGGCATAGCCACAGCTTGCCGCCCCGCACCACTGATCTCATATTTTTTTGAAGCCTCTCTGAATATGTATATTTGTGTGTATAATAATAATTCAATTTAATTCACTGGTAGTGCTTAAGGCTAGAAATATTAATATAGATTTATCTCATCTCTGATGGAAATCTAGCAGTATCAGAATCAAAACAAATTTCGATAAAGAGTCGATTTCACTCGGCTAATGGAAAACTCAGCCCGTTTTCATACAATTTGGTAATTTAGTAGTAGTAGTAGAATTGGTTCAGTTAATGTCGTTACAATATACGTAAGTACTCCGGCAAAAGTCTATTTATCCCTTAATCCTGAGCAAATATTTCAGTTACATAAATTGGTTGTACAAACAAGCTTATTGCTTTTCGCATCTCGTTAACTGGATTAAATCATTTCCAAGTTTCGGTGAATTGCTCGTCGGATAATCCCATTATTTGTAGTAGAGTGCTTTAATGACTCGTCAAAGATTGATTATTATTCAAACGGTGACGCGTATATCGAAATATTGAGGGCTCGATGCATGGGAGGGACATTTAAATTTAACAGGTATCGAAGATGGTGGAAATAATCTCACGAGTTGATAATTAGGTACCTATTTACTAAAAATATTTTCTGTTTATCTATAAAAATAATAATTTTGAAATTCGATTCTAATAAAATTATAATAAAAGTTTATCCAACCGTGATTTTAGTATTGAAAATACATCTGGCCGCGTGTTATGATCGCCATCTTTAAGAAAACGTTCGTGACATGCGACATGCTTATCTGTCGAGTCAGCAAGGTCTCCCGAATGCGGAGAGGTCACAATTTGCTGTTTTCAATAGATCGGTTTAAAAATATATCAATAGCTTATTCATTAGAATGTTTATGTTTCAAACATGCATAAGTCAAAATACTCCAATGTTATCTGCTCAATCCTCCGACGGGCACCGGCAGCTACCATAAGCGGAAATTTAATATTACTTTCATACTGATATTGTTTTCACGTTTTCCACGAGCGCCGAATACACATTTTTATTCTGTATGAGGGAAAATCTTCAATAAGTATTGGGGAAATTGTGACATTCTTGGAAAATGCGGAAAATTGTCATTACAAGACCGTGTAATGTGTCGTTTGCGAGGTTTTCTTGGTCACTGATGACGAATTAGATATTAACATTTTTATCGTTTTTAATATCTATACACATTTATCTATATCTATACACATTTCGATTAGAATTAACTTTTCGTCATGTCACATCAAAACAAACCGGGGCAGTTTCTCGCTGAATTTTTGGTAATAATTTTAACGCACATATTACTATAGATAATTTTCTTATAATTCGATTCCACTTCTCTTTTGGAATAACTCGCTTTCAACATTTTCCGTCGTCTCATTATACCTTCATAATCATTTCACACAACACTCAATGTGCCTTAATAGTTAATGCATTAATAGTTAATGCAGTTATGTTGGGGAAGAGGATCTTTACTAGAAATCACTTCCGTGATAATTTAATATATGTACCTACTTTACTCTCTTTATGACACTTGGTGTAAAGTGAATGTTATCTTACTAATAGACCGGGAGGTAGATATATATATATATATATATATATATATATATATATATATATATATATATATATATATATATATATATATATATATATATATATATATATATATATATATATATATATATATATATATATATATATATATATATATATATATACTATTTGTTTTAAATATTAATACTTTATCACTTTCAGTGACATTGTGTAACATTAGTTTCGACGGAACTGAAATTCACACAAAATATGAACCTATTCTACTATTTATATTTGTTCGATTTGAATATATTGTCACAATTATAACGAAATAACTAAATATAAAAATAAACATATTGTGGCAACAAATTAGAAAACACACTGTATAGTAAATTAATGCATAATAATTATAAATTTTACAAAGTCAAATAAGTTCCATGTTAATAATGAATAAATTCCGGATGCTATAAAGGATGTAAGATATCTTATGTCATTTATTGGCATTACAGTTTATTTGCTGAGTAAAGATATTTCGAATGGAACTTTAAAGGAAGTAGAAAACATTGAACTTATTGAATAGTGAATCTGCTACACTTGCTTTTATCCCCGGGTGACAAGAAAATAGGAAATGGAAGGTCTTTGGGGGGAGATAGCAAGCTGGGAGAGTTAGTTGGTTTGCAGAACTATGATAGACAAGTGGACACGTCTCCTGAAGCCATGGGGGTAGATTTAGTGAAAGGAATAATGTAAGTAATATTAATTTGTTAAATAGTGATAGGTGTTCCTCAAAGGTGTCACAGTAATAGTATGAAGAAATAAATAAGTTAGTTGTAGTGAGAGAATGTGGTTTTATTAAAACTAACCCTAGCCCAGTTACGAGAAACGTAACATATGGCGCCTCCACCATACCGCCTCCGCCTACACCCCTTATGTTAATTCTACGACCAAAAAATATATAGCAAATTGCTACCGATAAAATACCATTCTTTCTTAAATTGAGTGTGTCTTTATACATACAATACATTGTGGGTATTCCTTATTTCTGTTTTCGCAAACCCCCTTAAACCTAATAAATATAGTCTAGGGTGAAAATTGGATTTCTTTTCGAATTTTCGAAATAACAATTAATACATAAGATCCAACAAATGATTGTAGTTTTAACTAAGCAAGCAATCTCTCCCCCTTTAAATGCTTCAGATTCTATTGTATTACATATACAATATTCAATATATTCTAGCTTCCTACATTCTACAAGATTTTATGCATTTTTTTATGTTTAACATGTTCTGGATAACTGTATGCCTAATACTTTTATATATAGTATGGTAATTTAATACTAATACGAAGTTTATATTAATTTATTTTAGATAGAAAATGGGCTGACTTATCCACTGTAACTTTTTTAATATTTATGATATCGTAACAAACAAAAAAGTACTCTACGGAACATTATATTACATATTTCCCAAAAAATTCACCGTTAACGAGTTATTTACAAAAAAACAAAAATCCAAGATGGCCGCTAAGATTTCTTAAGGTTCCCAGAATGGGAGACGTTCGGACTTTTAGTATAGTGATAACGATAGTATGGCCTACCAAAAATTGGTAGCTATTTAAAAGGTTCCTTTCTCGATGAGAAACGTGTATATTGGTCCTGGGTCGATGCAAGTTGCGATCCGCTCTTCGAGTGGGCTTTGGGCTTTGTTATGTATTCCGTCGTTATCTGTAAAATGAAATTGTCGGAAGAGATACTCCTTCGGGTGCGTGGGCCTTCGGTTAAGAACTAATATCATCATCGAGGTGGACGAAATCTGCATAATCCTATATCATCGAAATTCAGGGTCAGAACTATTTCCGAGGAATTGATATAAAGGGAGATAAGATTTACGTGTAAGATATAATTATATTATTATGATTATTATGAGGGTATAGCCTATTTGGAGACCCAGGAGAAAGGTCTGCTGAAAGGTCATTAAAAATGCAAATCCTCAATAATTGTATAATTAAGGGAATAAAAACCGAAAGAATGCCAGAAGACCTTACCATTATAGTGCCTGCGAGTCGGTATTAAGGGACAATGAAAGAAGGTTTTCTAGTTGCGGATCTTCTTGCACCTATTGGTTTTTAGTTAATCACGTTACTCCAGATATGTGGGCCAGATACACGAAAAGTCTCTTATCATACAGAGCTTTAACAACTCAGAGGAAATAAAAAAGTTATGGGTACAACGTGTGCATTCATCCACATACATAAGTCAAGAATTTATTTCGTACTTCTCATATACCTGCCAGGGCGGGAAAATATGATATGACAAAAATAGAATAAAAAAGACTAATACGTAGTAATATAGGATGCTGTATATATATATATATATATATATATATATATATATATATATATATATATATATATATATATATATATATATATATATATATATATATATATATATATATATATATATATATATATATATATATATATATATATATATATATATATATATATATATATATATATATATATATATATATATATATATATATATATATATAATATTTGCTTCTATTAGTTCTTTCTACTTAGTCTTTATATGTCTTAGAAGGTATATGCGCTAAAGCTTGATAGAAAAGTAGTTTATGTAATTGATAAGTGTGGTAAAATAATCTATACAAATTTTCTTCGTACCTTGACCCTCCCTTATCGGTTAGTAGTGTAGTGAAAAATCAATTGCTTAGTGTTAATTTAGTGCCTTGTTTTTTTAATTGCGTGACATAAAACGTGAATGTTATCCACAAAATTATTTTCCTTTTCAGGTTCGTTTTCACCCAATCTTAAAAATGTAATATTTTATTGAAACCTTGGAATCTTTCTTTGAAAAAAAAGGAGCAATGTTCAAAAATATAACTCTAATACAGGGTGTTTGGTTAACGCTGTGAATAAGCAAACAGTTGACTAAAAAAATAGGCATTTGATTAACCTGTATCAAAATTGTACTTTTTAATTTATTATTACGGACAAAAATATTGGACTAGAGAGGAATCGAACGTACGATCCTCGGAACACGTGGCCAATGGTTTACAGCCTTGTGTAACACTTTACTAGCCTGTACAATATTACACAAGGTGTCACGGATGTTTTTATTGTACCGTTTGATGTGTGAGCTGTTTTGAGACTGCTTCCTCGCGATGGAAATACACTTTTCTTTTTAAATCAGCATAGGCTGATACTTTGGGAAAAAATGGGATTGATTTTTCATGCAATTATTTGCATTTTTGTTTAGAATAGTCGGTTATAAGTGTAAAAATTGGTTGTGTGCTCCAAAACTTATAAAAACAACTGTAAGTGCCCTGTTCTATTTAAACCTTATTTAAAAATAATGTTTTTATTACTAATAATGTCTTGTACGTGAAAAACATGTAAAATTAGATTTAGTTGTTTTCTAAGTCAGGGCTAAAATGCCTGGTTGTAAAACAGTAAGTTGCAGTAACCTGCAAAAAATGGGGTTTGGTAAAACGTTTCCCAAAACTTCAGTAAGGAGAAAAGAATAGTCTATCAAAATTAGATCAGATCAATGGAAAGCGACAGATTTTTCCTGCATATGTGAGGTAGAAACGTTTTATGTAGAGGTTATTTATATAGCTACGATTACAACATATTTGTAAAGTTTGACTTTGATAAGAGGAAAACTGTAACACAATCTAAAACACACGCCTTATATATCGCACCCTTATCCTGTTTAAGATTTATGGGCATAACTAAACATAATACAGTCATCAAAAGAGCTCGTATCACACATCACGTCCTACGAAGGTTACATAACAGTCCCTTGATGGGACTTAAAGTGTCCAAGACATTTTTCTCCTGACGAAAATTGAACGCATCACTGGAAGTAGGTAATTTCCAGATACAAACAGTGCACTTATTCTTTGCCCTTCTAACTTTTTAAACTTCTAACACATGCTACTCACTTCTCTAAATATACCGGGTGGTCCAAAAAAACCGGATTTTTAATTTCCTCAATAGCTTCGTTAATTTTTATCTGAATTCCCAGAATTGGCTCTTGATTTTAGTGTTTGAGGTCTTAAAATATTCACAAAAGTCTATTTTATAATACTTTTCTTTTACTATTATCATTATTTTGTCAAAAAAAAATTCTGGCGAATTATAAATCGGAAATAAGTTATATCTATATATAAGTAGAAAATAAGTTATAGCTATATATAAATAAATCGAAATTCCAGCGAATCGAAAATTTGAATATTGTCTCTCTTACGGATTTCTCAAAAAAACTGATAACAGAAATAAATAGATTACCCCCTTTTTAATACTACCTAAAGAATTCAGTGACACAGTTTGTTGTTTTTGAGAAAAAAAATATTATTTTTATTATGTCATATAATGCATACTTGATTTTTTTGAATATTGTCTCTTAGGAACCTACATGTCGATTTTAGTGTTTGAGGTCTTAAAATATTCATAAATATCTACTTTATTATATTTTTGTACTATTTTATCAACAATTTTTTTTTAGCGAATCACAAAAAAAGTTTGGTGACTAGCGCCACCTACAATATTATAAAAAATTGAAATAAAATTATATTGCCTTATAAATTGATCTTTTAGTTATAATTCAGTTTTGCAATAATTAAAATCGGTTTAAAATTAACGAAACTATTGAAGAAATAAGAAAATCCGGTTTTTTTTTGACCACCCGATACATGGAAGAAGTTTAGATGGGGTCGGGGATGAGATATAATATCTCCGTACATAAAAGCTGTAACAGCACCTACGTGAAATGAATATCTTTCATGAAGTAATGAATATATTTTTATGCAGAAATCATGTTCTTATATGCTTCTTTGAAATATAATTTCGTTTTCCCTATGTATTATGTAGTATAATTGCTATTAAATTGCGTTATCAGATTATTTTTGACCGGTTAAAACTAATAAAAAAAAATTATGTGCTGGTGATTATGTAACAGTTGTCTGTTAATTACAACTCAGAGGCATATGGGCAGATAAGGGAATAACGAAGTCACATTATTTTAATAGAAATATTGATCTGGACTGACGGTTAATTTATTATCTCTCTAATTTGTGTTTCACTTCTGTTGGAATACTGATAATCGAAACTTCGAAATACTAAATATAACTTAACGCAGTACTGTGGCATCCTTCGAGACCACTGAAGGATTTTATTTTAGTAAAACAGGCAACCGCGAATTCCATAAACGTTTCTCAATAGAGGCAGCCAAGCAAATGCTTTCCTCAAAGTAGCAAGTTGATGTTAATTATCTAGGCAGATGAGAATATATTTTCTAATATTATTTAGTCAGTAAAATCCAAGGAATTTAACTGATTCAGTTTAAGTGTATATGTTTACGCCCTTATGATATAAATGCAGACAAAAATATTGACTAGTGCGAATTTCTTGGAAATACTCTCAAAATGTTCGGCAAACAAGGCTGCATATACCACAAATATTCAATTAAGATATAATGACTTCCAAGAGATTGAGAGAAAAGTGCCGTTATATCCGGTTTGACGTTATAAGCGTCTATTAATTTATATATTATGTACCACGTCACTTAAATTGGCTTTGCGAAGCTTTTCGACCTTTGTTTTGTTGTGGGCAAATGCGTTTTAAATGTTTCCTCTGCTATTACAAATCATATGCATTGTGTAATTCTAAAAAGGCGGCTAAAAAAAATTTTTTGTTTTCGGTTTTTGAGCTTAAAACTCGAAAACTATTAACTTTTCGTAAATAACCTTAGTATACCAAATAAAGGTACGTAAAATTTCCTGCAAATTTAATACTTCACCTCTTTTTTTTCAACCTACCATTCGAGCACAACCGTTAGTTGTAAATTAGCGTATTTCGGCTGTCTCCGCAAAAACCTACTTTAAATTAGATACCTTTAGGTTAGATACCTAATTAGATTAGATACCTTTATATCTCATCAGCCTTTCTAGTGCCATAGTAAAATATCACGTTAATATCGTTAACAGGTAATACCTGAGTAATTGGCTTTTAATCCTCATGGAAGAAGCTGGATGGTGCAGAAATGCGATAAGTAGGCCATGCACAATAAAACAAAGCAATATCCCGGAGATGCAATTACGTTGTTAAATTAATTGATCATTTACTTCCAGATCAATTTCATACCGGCTGATACTTTGCTATTACTATAACATAAATATGATTTGTGCGTGCAAGGCTTATTCTAGTTAAATATATTTTGTACGAAAATTAGGAATGCGATGATCCATATTCGTTGTTTATGGTCTAATTTATAAGTATGAAGATATGAGGAATGTAGAATATTGAAATTAATAAAGATTCATTAATATCAGTAAATTTCAATTTCCAAAATCAAATTTGGTGCGAATTTTGAAATAAGAGTTTCAAATCTAAAAATTAGTTTGTCAATATTTCTACTTAATGCCATAAAATTTTGTAACATTTTGATATAATAAAATATATGAGTTTATTATTATTATTATTTTATATATACACTGGCGAAAAAAATTAGCGCGTCACCAAAAATGTATCATAATTTTGATGTTAAGTATATTCCGAACCAATTACTCTTCTGTAGAATTTTAGTACGTCATTGATTCTTTCACAAGTTTATGTTTCTCTCACATACATTACTAACAAATCCCAATAAGACTCAAACTGTAGCCTCATATATTCTTATCAATCCCTTTTTTGGTTCACCTTCTTATCTCTCTGATTAAAGGAGATAAACATTTTTATAATACTACTTGTTTGTATTAACTCTTTATTGATAACTCAACAAGTTAACAACACTAAATATACTCAACACTTAACATTAACAACACTTCAGTGTTCCCTCCTCTTGCACGAATAACTGCCTCACATCGACGCCTCATACTGAAAATTGTTTCTAATATCACCTTGGTCAATATTTTCCCAAATTTGCTGTAGACTTCGTCCAAGCTCTGGTTGATTAACTGGATGACGAGGAAGTTCTCTCAACCGTTTGTCCATAATATCCCGGAGATTTTCTAGCGGATTAAGATCCGGGCTTCTGGCTGGCCATCGCATTGTGGGAATAATACTTCGGCAAGATATTGTGGTACAATTCTGGCACTATGCGGTCTAGGATTATCATGCATGAAATTTATTTTCCTCGACAAAAGGTTCTAAATGTTTTGAATGTAAGAGGCTACCGTGATATTTCTTCTTGGTATCACCACCAACTCCGTATGAGCCTCTGCAGTGATGCCTCCCCACACCATAATAGAGCCTCCACCAAACATAAATGTTTGAACAATGTTACATTGTGAAAGAATCAATGACGTAGTAAAATTATATAGAAGAGTAATTGTACAACGCAAAAGAGATCATCGACATTGGATGATTGGTTCGATCATTTTCCGTAAGGTATATGATGACCCTAATCCTGGATAAAATTATTCCCAAGAATGAACTCCAAACATACTGCGATGTTACATGACCGTTATTCTCTATCTGCACTTGCTAAAAACAGTAGTTGTTGAATATTTGCTTTTGCTGCAGGGACCGTTTCTACCATTGTAAATAAATTGTGTAATTTGTGCTTGTTTCAACATTCATTAGTTTTCCACAGCTTGCTATGCCTCTGTTTCCCAGACCCTACTATATTCGGAGCAAATAATCCGCATTCGAGTATAACACTTGTATGTACGTATGCGTTATTTAAGATAATTAGAATAGTAAACACTTTATCTGAGAAATTAGTTGCATACAGAAATTCTAAACAATCCGAGTTCTCTCAAAGAAACATGTATAGTTATTATATAAGCTGTGAGTGGGTATAAAGACCATTATAAGAATATACTTAGTTGCAGGAATATAATATAGTTAATCTTTTAATCTATATAGTTATATTTTATTTTAATTTTATCTTATGTACATTTTATTAATATTTGTTGACGCGGTTTCGATTTGTGAGTAAAGCTTAATTCTGATATTTTTGTCTATTGCTGATGCACATATATTTCACAATACGTTTGGTATATCTACTTATGCTATGTGTATTTAATTTCTATGCACATTTCTTATTTGTATGATATATTTTCACTGCGTGATTTTAATAGTAAATACTAATGATACATTTTAAACTAAAATAAATGTACCTATTTTTATATTACGTCGTGAACGAAAGTGTAGACTTATTTTTATTATTAAATTTCATATGAATATTGTTTGAATGTAAAGTAAATTAAATATCTCCAATATATGGTTAGATGTTTCATATTGTCTGAAGAAAAACAATTAGCACATTTATTATTTTGTGTATTTTTCAAAATAGCCCATCGAGCATGCAAAAATTATCAAATACCACTTACTAAACTAAAAACCGACAGAGAAACAAATAAGAAACCCATAGTGTATATGAAATGTCATGTAACAATTGTCCGAAAACATATATAAGTAGATCAAATCATACAATACTTTGAATCTAGAATTAAGATTCATAAATACACAAACAGATCAGAAATGTAATATTAATGAAAAATATATACTCAAAACAGAATACAATCATAAAGCAAGAATAATACATGAAATGAAATGATGCAAATTAAGAAAAGCAAAAACTCCATCTACTAAACAGTACCCAAAAACACATATCTTACCAATCAATGAAGTCGATAAAATAATTAAAATATGTGGAAGTTTTCAACTATAAATTACAGATACCCATATTCAAATATATCAAATGATTTAAAAAATAAATAAAAAACAAACAAAATCGTGATAGCAGACATTTTTAAAATAAACACATATAAAATCCATACATACCAAACTACATACTTGACGATATCCGGGTCTTCCCACACGTGTTTTCTATTCTTCTAGACCGACGTTTCGGTAGAGTGGCATCTGCCATCTTCAGGTTCTTCTCTATAACAGCTTGTTTCTGCTTCTAGTTGTTCGAACTGAACTCAGTTCGAGGGTCGACCTTAAGTCGAGCAACCAGCAACCCGAAGCAGCAACAAGCCGTTATGGAGAAGAACCTGAAGATAGCCGAAATGTCGTTCTAGAAAAATAGAAAACACGTGGGATAAGACCCGGAAATCATCAAGTACATTCTACACCCGCGAAAACTTAAAAACCAACCTGATAGAGAATTTAAATCGGCAATCGAATTCAATAAATGCAACAAATTAAAATTAAATTAAAATCAGTAGCCTGCAACTAACGAACAGACTATAGTATAAGCGCAAGCAAAGACGTGCCTATGACCAACGAATAGAGTATAGCACATGATGGGTCAAAACATAATATCGTTATAACTAAATAATTCATCGCCACAAAAATCTGTTGCAAGCGAAATTACAATAGACACGTCATCATAATAATTATAAAATATCAATCACTATTAAACGGTGTCTAAACTTAAGGATTAATGCAAAAGCATAAGTGTAAATAAGGGTTTCGAGAGTTTTAGGTAGGAAGCAAACATAAATATCTTTAATAAATTTAATATATTTGATAAATTTTGCATACAATAAAATTCATCATTTTGAGTCAGTAACTTCATCTTACAAATACTCTTTTTAAGAAATTTATATAATAGACCTAATTGTACCCCCTCTAAGGCTATAGAGTGCTCATGACTAAAGTGATCCTTCAATTAAAATAAAAGTTAATGTTACTAGAATTGGTGCCCATAAACAGAGAAGGATTCAATAGGGAAGAAAATACAGTAAGTAGCCTATAATCAGATTAAATATTTCTCCATCGTATTATCTCAATATAAAATATTTTTATTACAAGGAGCCTAAAAACAAACAGACATAACATAACAATTATCTTAACCAACGTAGGGATATATAAAATTTCATATTAATACGGACGGACGGACAGACAGACAGACGGACAGAGATATACATGAGATATAATGTTCCGGAGATTCAAATAGGTTGAAAAATGAGATTTAAAACTTTAGTTTTAGAAATATATCACTAACGTTGTGTTAAAATTTGGTATCTTTTGGGTTAATCATATTTTTTTGTCTTCAGTGACTATGAATTGCCTAGCAGCCTATACCTATACCTATATACCTAAATGTAACTTTAAATAAGAAAACCCACTTAAGTTAAAATTGTATTACAAATAATAAACTGTGTGGAACATGTATTTTGCCCAGGAGGATATCAAGTATAAAAATAGTGTGTAATTGCCATGCTTCTTTATCCGCGGAGGATCTCGAAGGACATAGGAGGACGTAAATTGCTTAAGGCCATGGGTATCTCCGGTCTCCGTGATAATTTAAGGTTTCCGAGCCAGGCCAAAGCCATATAGATTTGCAATTTATGAGTTTTATTTAGCAGACGCGATGGAGGTACAGAATTCACGTTTGTTCATGTTTTATTCAGATGAGACTTACTGAAAGGTGTATTGAAAAAATCTGGTAATTTTTTCCGACCGACAGGGGCGTACAGTCCATGGAAGCAGGGGAAGCACACATACATTTATTATCTGTTAAATTTAATTATTTAAACTAGGTTTTGGCACTGGTCAAAATCTGGAACTAGTCCAGTTATTATAATTTAGACCAATAGTGCGATCTGCTGTTAGTAAAATTATATCGAAATACAGACAACATGGACATAATCGCAATCTACCTAGGCCAGCAAAGAATAAATCAAGAGGCCTTACACCCTTACAAAGTTACTTTAACTCTCACAAGATGACTTCGACCGTAGAGTGGAATTCTGGGAAGATATCCCGTTCGTACTTACTTAATAATAATTTTCCGCAACGATGAATAGGTCGACGTGGCTCTATAGAGTGGCCTCCTCGCTCTCCAGATCTTACTTCACTTGATTTTTTTTCTTATAGGGTTACGTAAAAAGCAAAGTTTATAATAACAGACTAGAGAACACAGATGATTTAAAAGAACGAAATTGGGCAAGAAATACTAAACATTGGACTAGAAGTAGGTAATCAATAAGGTTCAAAATAAATTCGTTTTGAGTCTAGCTCACCGCCAAACCGTAAATGGGCAACAATTTGTACAACTTCTTAGCAAATATGTCTGTATTTTTTAAATTTTATAAGTTTTACATTAATAAATCCTTTTTTTATATTTCGAAATTTCGATTGCATTTATTTCGATTTTTTTATGCGACCTAATACTTTTTTTTCGCTACAGTATTTCAGAAAATGGTGCTCTTTCAAACTAAATATTAGAAGAAAAATAGGAGTAGCCATTTAAAAAAATATATAATTATTTTGCCAGCTCAGCGTTACGTCACTGAACAAATTATCTAGCTCTTTCATTATTTTCATTTTGCAAAAGTACACTACTTTGGGAGATATTTCATGTGTTCCAGACTTTTTGTTCACACTATATATTCCGTGCGAGAAAGTTAGCCAAAAAGTATGGTGGGAAGAACACAAATTAATAATATCATACAAAACAAAGAGAAAACTCTCCGAAGAAGGAACCAATTAGAGCAAAAAAAATTCCCAAATTAGAGGGACTTGAAATAGACCAACTTGTGCACAATGGAAGGTTGCAGAGATTTTGCCATCGGCATAACATTACGTTCAAATCAATTTGTGGAGAAATCGCTGATTTAGATCAGCAGTGTATATATTTGTGATAAATTACTAGATATATTTTTTTTTCAAATGTAATAACAGTGAATTAGCCAGATATGCTCAACTTCGTTGACAAGTGAATCTGAAGTTTTAAAAAACAAGCTGAAAAATTTAGAGCAAACGTCCATTGACACATTTTAACAAAAATGTATTTACATACATATGTTTTGCATTCATACACTTTCATATTATGTAAAGGTTTATTTTTTCTTTAAAAACTACATGTGTATATTATGTCATCCACTCAATAACGAAGGGGTTTATAACGGCCACTTATTCCCGTATTTTGGTTGGCCCCTATGGACAGATTTTACTGTAATATTATACGCAATGATTTTAATTAAATATACCAAATCAGCATAAAATTAGATAAAATTAGAAACATATTAAAAAGACATATTGATGAAACTTTAAAAACGTAGTTTCTTTTAACAGCCAAATACGGAATTTGTTTAAAAATCACTTCGTGTAATGGTTTAAATTCTGTCCTAAAAAATGTCCCTATTATTTTAAACAAAATTTAATCTGAAGTTAAACTCGTTTAATTGCTATTGCTCTAGATGAAACAGTCGATTAGACTAATTTCAGTGAACTGTCTGTAATAATACGCCAAAAAGGATGCAACTTGAGGTATATTTATAAGAATTGCTTCCCTTATGGTGCAAATAGGTATATTTATAAGAATTGCTTTCCTTATTTGAAATGTCACTGTACGCCACTGGCGCCCGGTATTGTAAGGACCTCGTTCTCAACTTAAATACATACAAAAAATTGCTTTGATATGCAAACATGGAGCAAATTTATGCTCTTTTTAGTTAATGTATTTTCTATTAGAATTTATAATTTAACGAGGATTTTTATATTCTTAATAGTAGCTTTATCCTGATATAGACATTGTCATGCGATATTTCATCATACCCGTGTAATTGTTTTAATGAGCAATCATATCGCATTTCATGGAATTAGGAATTCAGTCCCTGTGCGATACATAGCAACGGTGTGGTGATCTCAACTTGCATAATAATTAATATCAATATACCCGGCTTTTATGACACAGAAAAGTCGACGTTATAATTCTAGACTGATACATAGTTAGAATTTAGTTACCTATATGGCAATTAACATGAATCATCCTTTACCATAAAATTAACCGTTGCGTTTGTCTCGTTGCGATATGAAAATAATCCTAAATATTTTAATCGTAGTAATCTAATTAATAATCCAATACATTTCGATATAATCGTCTTCGACTGCAGTTTTCTACTATAAGAAGTAGAAGTAGAAGTATTATGTTAAAATTATAAAAATTGTACACATGTCAAATAATTTTACAAATAAATTAAAGTATATAATATAACACAGTTCTGCTAGGAACACCAAATAGTCATAACAAATACAAGATAAAATTAATTACATGATAAATTGATAAAAATCCGGTACCTACATTGCTCATAACTAAATTTGAGACAGAAGCTACCGTGCATTAACAGTATATCCCTCTATATCTTCCTATAAAAAGAACGCATTGCTAATCAAGAAGTCTTTAACTTTGGCCTAACCGTAGTTTTTGTCCTCTTGTAAGCCTTGTAAACTCGAGGCGTATGTTATCTCTGTATCGAGTCATACTGGTGGAAATCAGCATTGATATTAAAATTATTCACATTATTATGAACATATGTGATGCATTGTAATGTATATATGCTAGGTAAGGTAAGTATTTTGTGTCCTATAAAAATGTATTTAGTATCATCTCGATATCCGCTACCACCGACAACAGACCTATGAGAATTATTCTGATAGTTCTCCTCTGGAGACCAAAAATTCTGTGTCTACCTGCAGCGTGTCCTCATCCAAGGATGGCGTAAGACAATTAAGTATGACATCATGCAAAATATGATGTTTTCAATACGTCTGATGATACTGAGTTAGCCAATATATATGCCTTTTGTTAATAAATATTTTGCGAGGTAATTAATATGAGCTTAGAGATCTTAGAGATGGGTCAATAAAGACTCCTAGTGGGGTTATTTGCTATGTTACTTAGGTTATCATTTTTCATAGGTTCATATTTTTTTTCATTAAGAGCAAGGGCATTATGTATAAACCACTTTTTGGCATCTCAACATTAAATTCTCCAAGTTGAGTCAAAAATATGCAATGTAGAGTTATCCGCATAAAAATACAGTTGACATCCTGAAATGAATTTGGTAGATCATTGATATAAATCAGAAATGAAACAGGACCCAAATTGAGTCCTGTAGTACTCCACATTTAATATATGATTCCTCAGAAGGTGTATCATTTAATCTAATCAATTGCATTCGATTTTCTAGATAGGATTTCTTAAGCGTAATTCTTGTAGCGTTAAAGTTGTGTTTGGTTAACTTTTGGATAAGTAAAGTGTATGATACACAGTCAAATACTTGCCGTGGTCACCAAACAAGGAAGCAGAGTAATACCCATGTTCAAAACAATCTAAGGTGTATTCAGTAAATTTTACAATAGCATATATGTTGAGAAATTTTCACGGAATCCAAATTAAAATTTATCTAATGATTTATTTGATAATTTGAGTATTAGTAATTTTTTTTAAATTCATAAATTTTTAGTATAATTGGAAGAAGAGAAATTGGTCTGTAATTATGTAGATCCTTTCCTCCTGTAGATGTTGTAAGTGCTGTCAAAGCGCTATTCTGCCATACGTCTTTAAATTGGTGATAAGAATATTCTAAACACAAAATTATTCTATAAAATATATATAAAACTGGATTCTCTTTCTTTCTTTCTTTCTCTCTTCATTCTATTCTCCCTTTCCTTCTTTCTTTCTCTCTCTCTCTCTCTCTCTTTCTTTCTTTCTTTCTTTCTTTCTTTCTTTCTTTCTTTCTTTTTTTCTTTATTTCTTTCTTGCTTTCTTTTCTTTCTATACTATTTCTCTCTTTGTGATTGCACTGATTTTTTATATATTTTGTTTTCTAATTCTCTAACATTGATACTGATAAGGATATCGATATTGATCTTGAATCGTTGATATTTATATTAATTTTCAATACTATTGATTTTTATAAATTAATTTATAAATTTAAAAAAATTAATAAACATCTACTAAAAATATTATTGGAGCCAATGAGAAAGACTGCACTGGGTATGTGGTAATTTTTAGTAACATAATCGTCAAAATGGAAGCAGCTCATTTGAGATTATGCAGATACTAGATGCAAGAAATGCAGTTTTAATTTTTCTAGACTAACTAAAGCTTCTGTTAATTACTGCTTCTCCCTTTGCCATCTAGTTTTCAGAAGCAAACTAGTTTAATAAAAGTTAAAGATAATTTAAAATAATTAAATCCAGATGTTTGTTTTAAATCGAATCTCGCTGTAATTGGGTTTCGGCGGCAGCGTTATGTAAAGTGAGAAATATGGATAATTGGGAACAGTAACAAAGTAAATTGCAAAGTATATAGGTTCAGCAACGGCTGATTTATTATAAGCTTATTGTTAAAAACATTTATTTCTAGGTAAACAATGAGTGCAAATTAACATGCTTTGGTGATTAATGTTTCATAACTTTAGGTCTAGTAATTATATTTCAAATATTCCTTTTTTGGGGGTAAACTATCCTCTCGAAATATCAAACTTTTATAAATTATATGATATTAATCAAACAATTTTGCATAAACAATTATAAATGGATTAAATTTAGCAAATGACATTGAGTCATAACATATAATAAAAATAGGTAAAAAAACCTTTAATAAACGGTTTTATTTTAAATCATCAGTTGTATGTATGTAACATGTAAATATGAGATATACAAAATTTTCAAAGGATACCCATAATTGCCGCAATGGGAGATCGGGGCATTATAACTTTTTGCTTTCATTCGCTTTCATTCAACAAGTTATTATGTTTTGATAGAATACTAATAACTAATCAATTTAAACACAAAACTCATCAAAATAAAAATAATTTAGGCATTCAATGAATGCCAATGATGCCGATATGACCCGGCCGAGGGTCATATCGGCCTGTATATAATGGATATATATAAATTCACTTGATTTTCCTTAAATTCTTGAAAATCGGTTATACGTGACAACGCTGTTAAAAATGCGGTAGTAGACACGTAATATACTTACTGACTATATGCATGTGCATTGTGCATATTTTAAAATGTGACGGAGGAGCCGGTGACAATTATATCTCTACAAACTTTAACGCCTGGGTCCCAAAAATGTTCAATAACGACGGATTTCGATGTTTCGAAGAATCAGATAGTTGACCCGAATTATAATTATGACGATAAATTTAGATTATTAAATATAACAAAACAAAGATGGGTATCAAATGGTTGTCATTGCACACTTAATAAATAAACATGTTGAAGTAAATTGTAAATATGATATTAACAGCCTATAGATATATATTTATTGTGAATATATTTATATGGGTTTCTCTTTTTTGGAAAAAAAGGCGGGCCTACGTACGTCGTTCTGTGCTTAAATTATAGCTAATTACATTCGCTGTAATTTAATTACCACATCATAAAATTTCACTTTTTGGAAAAAAATGCAAATTTTTGGATCGCTGTATCTTGGTAAATATTATATCTATAGAGCTGGTTCTGGCATTACAGTGTAAGAAAATTGAATCTACTTTCATATTTTTCACCTTGTCATTTTGAACCTGTAACACGCAAAACACCACTTTTTTCGTTGAAACACCAAGTGCTATCAGCTTTGATTAGATTTTTCGCGCTTAAAATGCGACAGGACTATCGTACAAATCCTGTATAAAACTCAGCTAAGATAATTTAAGTAGCTTCAATGTAAAGCGAATGAATGTCTCGTGTAAAAATATCCTGACATCTGTCACCCTCTATCCCTGCACCCTTGTCCAAAGAAACTGACTCGCACATTCTCGACTCTAGAGAGCCCAACCCAATCATATCCTCCTCATTTTCTCACATTCAGGAGCACGTACACAACGAAACATATTTATCTGATCCAGGAAAGTTAAGTTCACGAACATATCTTACCTGAGATATAAGTATAATTTTCTATACAATATAATATATCTCTCCGCTTTACGTATTACCACTATTATATATTTTGCCGTGTGCTTAGTGTGAATGGTTCGGAACAAAATGGGTGATTGGGGATCTATGCATCTATGCTAGGGGATCTATGCATAGTTATGCGATGAATATTTTGTTGGATTGATGAATCTGGGTGTCATTGCGTTTCTGATTGTGGAGTTACTATGTGTGTCTAGGTTGCGTATACATTTGGGGATGTTTTTGTTTTCAATGAAGTGTGATAAGTATGGGATACCTACCTGTGACTTGATGTGCTACTGTTAAACAATGTATTGCTCAGGTTGTGTAAACAATGTGAAGTGTGTCACTGGATACTTATCTACTGAACAGCTAAGTCTAGTTATTAGGAAAAAATTGTTAGATAGATTTAATCTAGTTACAACGTTCAACGTCCATAGCGCGTTTCAAAAAAAAATTGGTCAGGTTTCTAATTTCTGAAATAGATTATGTTCCTGAGAGTAAGTAGATTGTACTTCAAAAAATGTTTAAATTTATTTATTGATAATCAGATGAGGCATGCAATATACTATGCATTTTTTAGTTCTTTCTTAACACTCGAAGTGGTTTCCACAAACACCAAAACACTTTCACTTCGTTTTAACGCGCGTCGAGCGAAGTGAAAGTGTTTTGGTGTTTGTGGAAACTACTCCGAGTGTTATAATTACATCAAAGGTTCCAGCCCTATCCAGTAGTTCCTTCTTGACACAAATGCAAATGAAAATGTCAATAAGTTGATTTTTCCAGGGTTTTCTCCGACTCGAAGTACTTTTCCGATGTACTTTACATACTCCTTAAAAAATCCCGCAGAAAATTATTATGTAAATCACCTCCTGAAATTTTTTTTATTTATTATTATCAATATTATTAATGTATGTGAAATTCGTAATCAACGACAACAAAAACCACCAACATTGACTTTCAGCGCAAAAAACAATTTTCTGTAATAAAAGTCTTCCAATTTGGATCCATCATTTTTAGATTGGAGAAAAATTCATTATCACCGAACTTGAAGCTCCCCATATAAGATTTTTATCTGAAGAAACAACAAGTTTCTCAAATAAGGCAGCCATATTGTATCCGCCATTTTGTTTTTTCAGAAAAATATGTCAATCTCATCATAAGCGATCTCGGAATCCCATATATAGTGATTTTCAGTTGATAAAAAACGTTTTGTCCCGAAAGGACTTGGAACTTACCGAAAGAAAGAAGAGTTAGGTTTATTTCCATACAATTACCGTCCGGATTCATTGAGGCACATGAAATATTTGGAACTATGTATATAGAGCTATATCAGTCTTTGTCTCTATCATTGATCTGTATGTAAGTTGTATCGTAACTATTAAACGCACCTTATAATAATTTACACATTATTTTCGGGTCATACTTAATAGAAAGGTGTAATGTATGTATATTTATATATATATTTCAAAATTTTGTTTCCACTTGATGGTGATTCTTGCTGAAAAGCTGCTGAAAACTTCTCTGCCGAGAATGAAAAATTAACAAAGCCTCTCCAAGAACTTTTCAGCGTCATATCAAAAGGCTATTTTTAAGCTAAATTCCTTTCGGAGCATAAATCACCATTTCCTCGAAATCCTTTGCACCAAAAATTAAATCTTTTAGCAATCTGTCTGGAAGAATTATGGCGAAAGTTATAAGGCGGTAATTAAGGAGATTATTATTTCGGCAGATAAAAGTTTCACGAGCAGACGATCACTAACTTTATTTTTATTATCCGATACGCAACACAGCTGTCTTTCACACCTACCCTTCAGGACTTCTCGCGCCCTTCAGAAATCCATAAAACGCATTTAGACATAATGAGGGGGTCTCCGGAAATGAGAAAAAGCCGCAACAAAGAAGGTACGACCAACTCTTCGCCAATCTCTAACGGCTAACATGCTGCGGCTCATTCACTCAAGTTAATCTAAATGTTTTCACTATAGAGAAGAATGACGTAAGCGACACATATGTATTGCTCAATGGTACCAATACAGATCTTTAGTTTCTTAAATAAAACAAATAATAATTTTATTAATAAAAGTTGCTCATTATGTCACTTACGTGACGTTTGCACACTGTCAAAGTTAACTTTAAAGTTTCTTCTTCTAACGTTTGGTGAGATACTCATTTCGACTACGTGTCTATCCTCATGTGCTAGTAATCGTTGATGGCGAATGTGCTATGTTTAGGAATACTGCTGTACACAATAAAAGCACTGCTGTACCTTCTTTTCGTCTAGACTTTCATTAATTTTGTTGACTACTTTGTGTGCTTGTTGGATTTTTCTAAATCCAAACTGGTATTCAGGTATAATGTCATGTATTTCTGGATTGTTTTGAATTCCGTTTAGAAGAAGCCTTTCAAATATTTCTGGAGGAGTAGGCTGATGGGGCGGTATGAGATCACTTCACTCATGGGTTTTCTCAGCTTAGGTATCATTATAAGTAGGAAAGTCTGAACAAAACATTTAAAATCGAAGTTATTATTTCTCTATCCATATTGGCGCTTACGCCTTTAATTATACTTCATGTCAATTGTTTTCTTCGTGCAACGCTTGTTGTCTCTAATCTTATCTTTTTTGCCAGTTCAGGCAATCCTACATTTTGAAAAAAATCAGGTCGGTATTAATGTCTATGTTTCCTACAAATTTATGCATTGAAAAATTACCTTGAAACAGTAAAATTTAACTAAAATGTATTAGCCATCGTTATGGACATGAATAAAGGCCTGATAAATCTAAACAGACTAATAAAAAATACATGCTTGCTGCTCAGTATTCCGAGAAAGATGTGTGACATTGTATAAGTTACGGCCTTTACATTGCATTCGTAATGGAGTATAATCCATTCCCCAGAAACTGTGTGTAAGCAGGAAAGGCCCCGATTTTCATGGGACATTTAACGCAACGTTTGTGAAAATTATAACTTGCACGAGTCCGTCGTAAAAACATATACAACGGACATACTCCATTTCCCGTTTCATAAACAACCTTTTAAAGTGGCATTATGAGGAATTAAGTATTCGTTAGTGGCGCAGCTTTATACATCCCTCATTTCCGGAAGTGTCTACGTCGGGGTTGAATTTTTATAGAAGTAAGTAGATCCGCATCATATCCGTTTCATCTCCGAATCCCGATAACTCCTTAATTTTTTAACACATTTATTTAATTAATTACCATGGTTACATAGTGCCATTGTGAAAAAATATTAAGAGTCCGTGTTCACAGAAATGCTCTGTGAGGTAAAACTAACACTTATACTTAAACTAACTTATACTGACTGTATAAGGCGGTACACGCACGCGCTTGAGTAAATTCCTGTAAGGTAAAGATATTTGGGGTTTGTAATGTTGAAAGTCTGATCTAAACACTATGGTTTTGAAAAAAAAATTCATTAATTAATTACGAGAGTTATTCAGTTTTAAAGATGGGGTTCTTTAAGATGTTTATATTTATAATTCAGTGTAGAAATAAATGAGAATAAATATGCATGATGTTTAAAGCATACCTTTTTCTATCCGCAGTTAAAATTTGATGCTTTTGTATCAAGTGATAGAAGACTTACATTAGTTGAAAACATACCCTACTTATCGCGCTCTGAAAAACGCTCTTAATAGGTGTTGTTGATATAATTATAACTATAAGTATATCTGTAAATAATCATGTTGTATAATAGATGAACTATATTTGAGTTGTAATTATGTTATAA
>CAXKVY010008893.1:0-20552 GCA_964058915.1 Tetropium fuscum | reverse complement strand
CTCCGATGGAAAAAGTACCTAAATCTATTCGACAGTCAAAACTATTCTCCAGAATTTTCGGCGACAGATTTTTAGGCGCCTTATCTAATTTTAAGCACCTAATTTTCGGAATTATGGGGGAAATATCTGTCAATCCTTTTTCCTGCTAATTGGACCCATAAATCGACAGACAATTTGATCCTTTACGCAATTTTTGACCACCCTTCAAAAATTCTCAAAATGTGCCAATTTATAAAAAAAATAAAATATATTGAAAAATATTTCAATTATGAAAAAAAAAATATTTGATCTTTTTTTCGATAGCACTTATGGCAATTGCACTATTTCCCGAAAAGCGTAGCGACGCAGAGCTTCCATCCCCCATCCCCCGAGCAGCAACTCCCCAAGGTCGCAAACTAAGGTATACTATCAGAGCACCGATGTCTACCATCTCTCCAAATTTAATTTCTATCCTTTTGTTAATAGAACCCCTTTCTTGTACCCATTGTTTAGACTACAACTATTGCGACCGAAAAAAGTAATCGACTGATTTTTCCCGTTGTAAATATGGTTCTCACCAGGAACGGATCCATCGTAATATATTTTTTTTGGTGTTAATGGCGGCATGTCCTATTTATATTTTTTTACTTGGATATTTTTATTTTCTAGGTCGCCCAATTGAGGCCTGGTCCAAGTTTGGCGATGACCTAACCTTTCTCTGCTTATAATAAAATAGTGATTTTTACTAAATAGGTAGTGATTTTTTGTTATTTTATTAAAAAATTTAATATTACCCCACCAATGACTTGTTGTCAAAATATTAACTCATGTAATTCATAGGTAACTCATGTAAAAAATCCTACTTCCACCAGAGGCTTTTTTTTAAACATACTACTTCCTAAAAAATCGTTTACGTAATTATTTTCGGCCGCAATATTTTTTTTAGGTATAATAGACGGTGGCGCGCCAAATATGAAAGTTACAAAAAAGCTTTATAAATAGTTCTAAAAGTTCTAAAGAATCATTATATACAAGCTGAAATTTTTTTCTTAAAAATAAGAAACCATCCTTATTGCAAAAACCCACTAGGGTATCTAGTGTGACTTTTGGCCGGAGACTCAGGAGACAGCCCCCCAGCAGTCTGCGGTTTGACAGATCTGCCTGCGCTCACGTGGACCCATGACGAGCTGAATACATTAAACAAGTTCGTAACAACTCAGTGGCGGCGACTCAATGTGTATACTTGTAATACGGTATGACGTTTGCGTTGCAATACATGTCAAATCTTAATAAGGAAATTCGCTTGTCTTCTGTCTTCACAAAATATTAATAGGCTCTATCGTGTTTTTATTGTGTTTATAATTATAGATGTTTGAACCGGATATGAAATTAATATTTTACAATCTGATTCTGTATCGACAAAGTTGAGTATTTTAAATAAAGAAAACGTCTTCAATCAAGAATGTGAGGGCAAAGGTAATTAATTTCTGAGAGAGGATCTCAATATATTAGATATTGTATAATCTAAATACCCTAAGGCCTTGGAGGGTCCCATGTGGAATGTATCCAGGCTCCGGCGGTCGTAATTTAGGTTTCGCTGTTTTAAAACTGTATCACCCCCGAGATACGTGGACAGCCCTTAAAACAATACTAACCGGTGGAAAATGAATGTGCCATTTACGTCAGTAATGAGAAACTTTTTAAAAAAGTTAATTAGTTGAGTATGCTCTGAATATGATAATATTCATATGCCAATTTTCCCACAAAATAGATTTTTTAGTGGTGACGTCGCAGCGCCTATTACTTGGCAACCGACGATACACCTTAGGCGTAAGAGAATTTCTTCACATTTTACTTGATTGATTTTTGACCTTATTTACTTTTAACATAAGAGTGCTAACCAAATGCCTTCATTCACCACAAAGATAGATATATTTAAAAAAAATAAGAATAAAGACAATCACAGTCAGAGAATAATTATGCTAATAAAAACTTAAAAACAGCTTTAGGAGTGGAAATAAACAATATATATATATATATATATATATATATATATATATATATATATATATATATATATATATATATATATATATATATATATATATATATATATATATATATAAACCTAAAATATGACTACAACTAAAGCAAAAAAAAATAGTAACAATTTATTTGACATACATGTATATACTTGACATACCATAATAAAGTAAGCAATACATGACATAGGTATAGAATGTTTTGATCAAGGTACATAAACTATTTAAATTAATTATGTAACTATTTAACTTCAACAAAATATGTAAAATCTAAACTTATTAACATAGTTGCTAAAAGTTCAAAAAATATAGTTTAAATTCACAAATATTTAAATTTATAGCTTTTCTTATTAGTTAGATCTCCGATTTGTCAATGCAAATATATTAAATTATTATAAGTACTTGGTCAGTAACATAACACGTTATATTAAATTTACTATCCATTAACATGGTAAAAGAAAATTATAATTAACGTAATATGTAGATAACATTACAATTGGACATAGTGGCGGATCTAGTACGGTTCGGTTTTAAGCTTTGTGTTTCATTTTGATATCACCAGCCATCTAATTTTGTGACGGGAGTAAAGGAAGGCTCATCAGAAGGTGAAATTTCTGCTTATAGGTACGACAATTTTCAGAAATCAATACTGTTGTGTTTTATATAGGTACACGTCTTATTATGTGTCTTGAAACTAGTCCTCATTTTATTATAAAATGAAATTGTAAATCTAGAATAATGAAGATAGACATGTTTTACATTACTTACAATATTTTAGTGATAATGATAATACTAAGCAAAAAATTATCCCTCTGTTGCCTCATGCCTAAAAAAAGAGGTAATATTATATCTAAAATTCGTAGGAAAATTTATCGCTTGTAAAAAGTATCCCAGACCCTACTGATTTTGAAGACAGAGCACACGATACATAGGTAAACGATATGATCTCACAGCTAGCATGAGCAGTGCCATATATTGCGCATAGAGAGTAATCTTGTAGAATTAACGTTCCTTTGGCTTGGTCGTCTTTTTCATTTACGATAACTTTCTTATAGGTATGTTATTATTTTTCTATAATGGTAATGGCACTTCCATCTATCAGACTTCTTCGTAGATGGTATCGTAATTTGCAATTAACACAGTAAATCAACTACTGATCTTGCATGTAATAAATGATGACCAAACATCCATTCTGAGAAAGCAAACAATTGCATTACCTACCATAGGATAAATCCAGTTTTAATAGTGTGAAAGCAATAAGTATTCTTACTTTTATTGCTAATCAATGTGTGATGATTTGGAAATTAAATGTTTCACCGCACAATCTAATCTAAAGTTTCTAATAGTTCAAAAGTGCTCAAACCAGTGAAATCATTTAATACACTATTTATAGCACAGCTTTAAACTGTTGAAGGTATTCACTTGAACCTGAAAGTCTCTATTATATTTCTTTGGTTCGTCAAAATATTTGCTATTTGCCAGATCTTTCAAACCTCCGCTTTTCGTAAACCTCAAACTCCATAGGCCAGGTGTACTTCTTTCATTTTGCATGGATAATTTTTGTGTTGGTATAGTATACTTCTTTAATATATGGATCTTCAGATGTTCTTTTGCTAAAAGTAACATAATGTTCAGCTCTCTAACCTGCAATTGACTAGGTATTATGAAAAACTTTTACAATAATAATTATCTGTAAAATGTATATAATAATCTGTAATAATAATCTGTAAAACCAACTCTCATGCATTTCGTAACAGGCTTTTCAATCTTTACAATATTTGATGGCTTTTCGGCGATCAATTGGTTGCATTACTCCAATCATGCTCTAAATTTAGATTCCCTTTCCCGGCCCCATGAAAGAGTGGAATGTTAATTCCGGATTTCTTTTCGACGTAGAATTGCAAATCATATTTCACAAGATGGGGCACAGAACCAAGTCAAAATCCAAATGACTCATGACCGTCACTCTCAGCACATATTTACACGATAACCGTAAATGATGATGACAGACATGACCTATAAATTAGAAGAAAAATATGTAAATATTTAATAAATACAATATAACAATATAAAAAATACTTCTCTTTTAATGAATACTTTATTATTAAAAATAAATATCAACCATATACTTGTTTTATATACCATGTTTTAAAATGCATTTTTACAATAATGGCATGACATACTTACCTGCAACTTATATATATGTATTTCTTTTTTAATTTCCCTGCAAAGGTGAGTGCTTATATTCTATTCCGAATTCTATCAAATATTATTTTTCCATTCCCATTATGGAAATGGAAGCAAAAACAATGTCAAAGTTGACGGGTTTTGCCGAAAATTTTAATAGTTTTATCTCGTCATATGTTCTTGCAATATCTGCTTTATCTGTAGTTTTAATTGAAAAATTTTATACTGCGGGTCTTGTGTTGTAAACTTTTAGTAATTACAAGTTGTTGTCGTATCTGTTAACTACAGCCATTCACAGAAAGCTTGTAGAAGGTAAAGTAATAGATAATATCATATTCAAGGAGAATAAATAGGTACCTACTTTTGCAGTGAATTTAATAATGAATATTAAACTCATATATGGAGATTATGAGTGGCTTTTATTTTACACTTCGTAATAATTATTGTCATCGTGTACCGAGGTTAGTGCGTTCGATTCCTGCCCAGTGCAATTTTTTTCTGTAATAATAAACTTATTACGCAATACTTAGAATACATAGAAATAATTCTACGTAAACACCTGATAAAAATAATTCGTATTGTTGTTAATTAAATGATTTTGCGAAACATCTTTACGTTGTAATCTTATATAATCAGTTACTTTTTACTTTTTAGTAATTATAAGTATAAACTTCTTCAGTTTAAACGTCAGTTTTTTCTATAAAAAAATAAATAAATTATAGGCCAGGTGATAAGTATTTTGATGCGTTAAATTAAGACGAACGTGTAATTAATTACCATCAATTGTTCACCCCACTATTTCGAGTTTAGGATGGATAGAAAACAAGTAATTGAAAAACATCCGAATTTGAAAAAACCCAACCTCATAATCTCATAAGTAAGTGTAATCATTAATTTCGTTTCGTGTAGTGGATCAAATAGCTGAATTTTACTTGGAAGTTATGGACAGGTATATTACTCACACCATGTTTCATCGAGTTAACGTATCGAATTACACTTTTTCTATTGTATAATGTAAGGGACACACGCAATTATTTCGTCAAAAACCGAATGGAAAATAAAAAATAAGAATTACCTACACTCGAACCTAATGTTAAAATTCAGTCGCTTATAAATATAGAAGCGTTTCCGGGTAAATGCGCTACCTTAAAACATTTGAATAATTTACAATCCCTTTCTGCGGGACTATCTTACATTTGAGTGCCTCGGATTTAGGATACCTAGTAGGTTATCTTTGTTGTATACTTCTCTACCATGTATAGCAGATTCACTTCTGTCTAGAATTGTTTTTCGTTCCAACTCCTTCCGGCTGGGTTTTATTGATTGATTTCCCAAATGTAATAAAAATCAAGTTCGTCGTTCTTCCAGTTTGCCGAAAGACTAATTGCTTTAATTATTTGCTTACACATTTAAAAAAAATGCTTTATCGTAACACAAAAACCGATTATTAGGATTTCGTCTTGATTCTTTCAGGAAAAATCACGGGTAATATATATAAGAAACAATATAATCCTCTAATATCTTCGAGCAAAGGGAATAAAAATGACAAAATTTATTTTTTTTAGGAGTTTACATATATATATATATATATATATATATATATATATATATATATATATATATATATATATATATATATATATATATATATATATATATATATATATATATATATATATATATATATATATATATATATATATATATATATATATAGATATATATATATATATATATATATATATATATATATATATATATATATATATATATATATATATATATATATATATATATATATATATATATATATATATATATATATATATATATATATATATATATATATATATATATATATATATATATATATACAGTGAGCTCGTAAAGTTTGGAATAAATTCAATTAATCGTTATTGAAGGATTTTCACAGGAAATCCTCGGACACGTCAACTTTATTTTATAAAATGTCACTTTTTTCAGCCATCGATTTTTTTTTTGTTTTGTTCGTTTTTGAGCTATGACGTCATCGACAATTTTTTTAAATGACAACCCATATTTTTTTTCACGGATTTCGATAGAGCACATTTTTCTGAGTGCGATTATGTCAAAAACATAGTACCTTTAACATTAAAGTGTTCGAGATATTCGGTTGCAAAGTTTTAAGAATGAATTATACAAGCGATGACCAAATGCTAATCATTTATCAAGAAAGCGCAGGAAAAACAACAGTTTTGACAGTTGTCACAATTTTGAAGTTTTTCCTCGCAAGTTTGTGTTTTAATCAGTTGAATAATATCATTAAGTAAGTTGATTAATCATTATTCCATCATAATTCATTTTATTTAAAAATGGTCCGTCGTTTGAGTGAAAGGGAAAGAATCGAAATTTTGATGATGATCGGTTACGGGGACAGAGCTCGCACACAAGTAGAAGTTTGCCGTTTATTTAACAACAAATATCCAAACAGAGAACCAATTACACAGTCCACCGTTAGCAAAATAGAACAAAAGTTTTTAGAAGTGGGTCATACGAGAGATCGCCCTAGAACGGGTCGTCCACCAGTGCAACAAGATGTTAAATTGAATGTTCTACTAGAGCTTCAAGAAAATCCCCATTTACCCACCCGCCAAGTGGCGGCAAACAACGGAATAGTTCAAAGCTCCGTCTTGAAATATTTGAAATTGAACAAATGGCATCCGTATAAAGTGGTTTTGGTCCAAGAGTTAAACGAAGATGATCCTGACCGTAGGTTACAGTTTTGCCAAACCATGTTGCAACGCCTGATTGATGACGACGGATTTTTACGCAATATTGTTTTTTCTGATGAGGCTACCTTTTATCTCGACGGCACAGTTAACCGGCAAAACTGTAGATATTGGTCTCCTGAAAATCCACACTGGAAAATGGAAACTCGTAGTCAGTTTCCACAAAAAGTTAACGTTTGGGCTGGTATTGTAGGTAATCGTATTTTGGGCCCATTTTTCTTTGAAGGCGTATTAACAGGTGAAATATATTTAGAATTTTTAAGAGACGACTTAGTCCCTGCACTTGCGGTACTTTACCCAAATGACGTAGATCCAGATCTGCCCCATCACACGATATGGTACCAACAAGACGGTGCACCACCCCATTTTGCAGTGATCGTTCGCGATTATTTAAACCATGTATTTCCTAACCATTGGATTGGTCGCAGGGGAACTATCGAATGGCCCCCTAGATCTCCAGATCTCACTCCCCTAGACTACTTTTTATGGGGCTATTTAAAGAGCAAAGTCTATTTCAATAGACCAAATACCATCGAAGAATTAAAGGACAGAATTCGCAATGAAATTCGAACCATTCAACCCGATACTGTTGGTAAGGTTCTGCAGGAGTTTCAGTGGCGGATGGGATATTGCCAGGAAGTGAATGGAGGTTACTTTGAAAATTTACTCTGATTTTATTTTTTACTTTAATTATTTATCATTTATTTGTTAAAATATTTTTTTATTTGTTTAAATTGTTGTTAAAAAATTAAACAGATTACTCCCAAATCTTTCAAAATGTTCGATAAGCTACCAAAATAAATAATATTACTCCTTAATCTTTTAAAATGTAATAAGCTATAAGCTATTAGAATCAATAAGCTATTAAAAATCTTGACCCGCCCGATAGCGTATGCATGGTGCCATGGTACATTTTATAAACTTTGCAACCGAATATCTCGAAAACTTTAATGTTAAAGGTACTATGTTTTTGACATATTCGCACTCAGAAAAATGTGCTCTATCGAAATCCGTGAAAAAAATATGGGTTGTCATTTAAAAAAATTATCGATGACGTCATAGCTCAAAAACGAACAAAACAAAAAAAAATCGATGGCTGAAAAAAGTGACATTTTATAAAATAAGGTTGACGTGTCCGAGGATTTCCTGTGAAAATCCTTCAATAACGATTAATTGAATTTATTCCAAACTTTAGGAGCTCACTGTATATATATATATATATATATATATATATATATATATATATATATATATATATATATATATATATATATATATATATATATATATATATATATATATATATATATATATATATATATATATATATATATATATATATTATTATATATATTATATCTACATATATATCGAGATAAATGAAAATATAGAGCATAAATCAGTAATTAAAAACATAGAAGTGCAAGCACGCACGTATCGCTGTCCAACCTATGTACTGTATAGTACATAGGTTAACATAGGTACATAACGCCAACCAGCTACGCATAAGCGCCGAAGTTACGCGACAGAAAATGAATCTGATTATAGTATAATATTTAGAATTCAAAATTAAATCAAGTGAAGTCCAAATTGTAATAATTAGATGTAAAATTAAATAAATTAAATAATAGGCATTAATCTGATTGACCAGATTGTATAATAATAATAAGAAAGAAAATGGTAACCAGGAAGTGCAGTTGTTTTTCTATACGGCATATCCGTGGTTACATATAATAATAAAAGAGAATTCAGCTATAGCGTTCAAGGAGAGAACAGCTCCGCTAATAATTTTTATAAAATTTGGTTATTATTAATAATTAAACTTAAGAATAATAATTAAAAATAGTGAGAAATAAGTAGAAACCAGTGGGAAAGGTTTTAAATGAGAAATAAATGCATATTATGTATTTTTGTCGAAATTAAGAGGTGAGAAGTAGAGGCTTGGTAGCGTCCCCAGCCTGCAGAAGACTTTGGTGAGCAGTAAAAGGAAAAGGAAGTCATTTTATAAGAAGTTCCAAGAATAAAGAAGCAGTAAGAGTGCAGAATTAGCAAATCTACAGTTTGAGGGTAAAAATATACAACAATAAAGTTTCCGGCAATCGTAGTAGCGTTCCAGAGAATGCACGAAGAGTAGTAGCAGCGTTCCAGAGATAGTACGGCGGCGTCCGCTAGATGACACCACCAGAGCCCAGCATCAGCTGTTAACAAACCAGTGTCGTGGAAAATAGTGCTAAGTGTTTGTGCATCGCAAATTAAAAGGATTAAAATAAAACTTCTAAGGTAACAACCATGTCAAACTTTGCTATTACTAAGGATATATTGTACCAGAGGCTTAGTCCCATGTAGTAGAATAAGTTGCGTAGGTTTGCTAAGTTTCAGAATTTGTTTATTTATTTTCAGGATCATATGACAATAAACATAGTCATATAAAAATTACTTCTTCCTTATTATTATTTTGAAATTTTTCAGGAAACAATTTAAATCCTACAATTTGAGACAAAATAAAATTCAATTGATTTAATTAAATTAATATAGTAGTATCACAGATTCATTCACTGTTTGGAAAATAGCTTCAGTTTTAAACACTCTATTTTTTTTTAATTTAAAATCTTGCAAAATATTTACATAGACCTTATTGGATCCCCTCTAAGATGATAGGGTACTCATGTTCTCAGTGCTTCGTCTCAAATTATAAATTAGTGTTCATAGAACTGGCGCCCATAAGAAGGATCCATCAGAGAGGAAATAGTGTAAGTATCCTGGAAGCTTATCATATGTTCCTTCGCTATACTATTACTATTGTTATCTCATTTTATATAAGTCTAAAAACAACAACGTATTAGAGCATTTTCACATATCATAAATTATAAATTCATATATTATAACAATTTGTCAATTCACATTATAACAATGCAGAATATATTTAATACAATGCTCATTGTATTTAAAATAATGATCATTTAAATTGTCCCTTTATTAAACTATAGTACCTACCTAGTTAGCCACATTATTATATTCACGCATACATACAGAACATTAATTGGTATCATGGGTATATTTATTCAGATTAAGGTTTAGTTGGTTTAGCAGTGATTGCAATATAAATTATCTATTTTAATTAATTACTAATTAAGTACCAGTTATAATTGAATATCTTACTCCTAATACGAGCTAATTAGCAAGTTGTTATTATGAATGTGTTAGACAGCAATCCATAAATTTTAGCTGCTGAATTTCCTGTTACCGAAGTAGGTATGCTGAGAGTGAGCCCTCTTCACTTGCTGTTGGCCAAATATTAGTCCAATTAAATTAATAAATAGTCCAGTCAATGGCTATGAAAAAAGATGATTTGTACGGCTTTATACGGATTTGTATGGTTTATTGCTTAATATATTCAACGTTAGTGTGAAATATTAATTTTTGGTTGAAGGTACCTAAATCTTTAACCTCCGCAACATGATCCAATAAATTGTGATTAATGAAATAACGACAATCGATAGACTTCACTTTCCTATGGTAAGTCAGTCTTGGAAATATTCAGCGCTAGTTTATTTTCTATGTGAAATCCTAGTCTAGTCTATGTAAAAAAACTCAAGTCATCCTGGAAAAACTGACAATCCGACAAAGTTTTTACCTCCCTGTAGATTTTCAAGTTTGAAATGCCGTGACATATATCCGAAATAAATATTACAAATAACAGAGGCCCAAGATTTGAGCCTTGTGGTACAACAAAATGTATCGGATTTGAAATTCTCAATCAACTTCTACATACAAGTTTGAGATGAGACCCAAGAAGTTTAATCACGTTTTTAGATATCCCAAAGGAGGCCAATTTATCCAACAATACATACGGATTTAAAAATTGAGCCGACTCATGACTCATGATTGTTGGAAATTTACCCGTCCTTAGAATAAGATTCTTAGGATAAGATTCTTAGAATAAGATTCTTGTGATTTAGGAGGTATATGGATTTCTGTCATTTACGTAAAATAAAATTTACGTAAGCATCCTTCACGCGGGGTAGTAAATAAACACTAAAAAAGTGTTCTGCAAAGGCATTGACGATTTATCGTATCGATGAACAATGAATTTTGAATTGCATTTCACCTGGAATACGAGCATTATTTTTTTTAAATTTATGAATGACCAAACAGTCTTAGGATTTTTTTGCATAGCGCGTTCTGTTTGTCGATGGTTTTCTTATAGGAAATACTAATAACAGACTTAATTTTTGTCCTCACTTTTTGACACGATGAAGATAGAATACTAATTTACGCGTTTTAAACATTTTTAAATAAGGACTGTTCATCGATTATACTACTATTGAACCAGACAGAATATTTTCAAGAATTACTTTCCTTTTTTGGAACACATTTTTTAAGTATATCTTTCAAAATATTATTAAACATTTCACAGGCAATATCAACATAATTAACAAGTGTAAGTTCACTCCACTTTATCTATTCTATCATTGTGTACATTTTACTAAAATTGGCTCTACGGAAATTAGAGTTAGAGGTTGGTATTAAATTTTCAGGAAAAATCTAATTTTATCGGGGAAAACAGACGGCTTACGTGAATGTGTCCAAATATTTTTTTAACTAAACGCCAATGTTTACGGAGTAAATTGACCTATCTGTTGCTACATTTGTTGCTACTTAGCTACAATGGTGAATTTTTTTTAAAGCGTCGTGCTACAAGGCGTCTAGGGACGAGTCACTCATAAATCATTACTCGCATTGAGTCGGTGATATTATATTGATGTGAGCGATTTTTTAAATGTTATTATTAATTTCATTTGAATTCCTTTTCTTTCCACCTGAGAGGAAGGGTTCCCGGCGCGTTTTTTAAGGTGGTGTCCTCGGTAGCCCTAATCCACAACAAATCTAAGTTCAAGTGTTTTTCTCGTTTCGGTTTTCGTTTTTCTGTTTGAGACAGGTTAGGTCCAACATCGTCATTGCATTTAATTTATATATTAATGTCTTTGGATCTTCCATGTAACCCTCGTGGTGTAGAATGATGGGAATGTTTTCGCACGAAGTTCCGTTGCAATTTAGACAAAGGACTGAGCACTTGCGGCACCCACAATTAGTTCCATACCCTTTCTGGCATCTACACAAGATGGTCTTGAGAAGAGCGTCTGTTGCGAAAGCCTCAACAATCACACTGCATTTGGACCTTGTAATTCTTCGATTACTTTAGATGACCTACCATTTAAACATTGCATTTAAACACAACAGTCAGAGACTTGACTTTCCCTTGACTGAATAGTGCTGATGTTGTGTCACAATCAGTTATGGTATGCAAAAATAAAATATTTTGGCCACTGATTGATATAATATATTGCAAGCTCTAACTGGAATAGAACTTCTTTCTCCTCCGTGTTCCCTCTGGCAGGCTTGAGCAAATAAACCATTGGAGTGATCCGTCGCCATGGTAGCATGAAACGAGTAGATCTACGTCTTCTTCAACAATGAATACAGTCTCAATCATAGGGGATATATCGATTGCTGATTAGAAAAAGTTTAGCATCTTCAGGAGTCTGCTTGACGTTAAAATTGTTTTCTTCCATTTTCTTAATCAGCATGGTGATCAACCCTGTTTAATTGAACCGCTCGAGAGAAAGAAGTTCTTATAAAATTTACATAATTCGTTCTTTTAAACAAGTCATGGCGGCTCCACACAACACGGTACAGCAAAAATCCACCGTCGCGTCGTCTATTACGTGCAAGCTTGTGTGGTACTCACTAAATTATGTAGGTACTGACATTATTTTTTTTAATGGGAACCTCACATAATTAGGTACCGAATATCGAGTAAATAATTTGGGTTATATAATTATATATTTACATATCAACATTTTTACTTAATTATTTGATCTATAAGCCTTTTATTTTATAAATTTGGTTGTATAATGAACCACCTTAATCCTACATCCCTGTCACTGCTGATAGGCATACGATTTTGTGAGCCCATCCCTAGAATTGGTTTATAGAAGATATGAAAGGCCATACCTGCCTAAGAAAACGGTTTATCATAATCCAGTTTACTGAAAGTTCTTCAAGGCGATAAACATTTTATGTTATACAGAGAGGGAAATAAATTATAAGAAGGCTTGACATAAAGTATCCCAAATTCCTAAAATGTGTAAAAACGAAAACTTTAAGCTGAACTGGGCATGTGATATATGCTTCATCTTATGAATTCCCAAGATACATGATGTCAAAATCACCACAGCGCCAGCGTCCGATATCCAATACGTTTTTATCCTTGCTTTGTTAATATCTGACGTAAATAAAAGTTATAATATACGGTTTTCAGTGGTGAAAGAGCTAAACTATAGGTAGGTACATAAATATCTTTCATATAATTTGTAAAATCAATTTTGAGTTAAATTTTGTTTTTCAACTAAATACTATTATTTTATAGCTATTTAGGTAATACAATAAAATCACAGAATAATACTTGGAATCAAAATAAAAATTTAATCTTCTATAGTCGTTTTAAATTTTTAATACAGAACATTAAAAACTGACTTGTAGTCACTACTAACTGACAGAATCATACACCTACTACTATACAGGTGCCAGCAAGTGGCAAGGCCCACAACACGCTCGCAATTCTCAATTAATAAATAGGAATACATTTCCGCGCCACCCCTGATTTTTAAAAACTGTCTCGTGAAAATATTTCTAAATTTTTCACTTCGTTCAGGAATAAATAACCAATTAGTAATCGATTTTAATAAATATTTTCGTTACCTATATAAAATTTTACTTTATTAGGGACTAAATTTTAAGTCCCTAATACCATCCCTTGAATACTTGTTGCATCATCCAAAAAAAATCATGGCCAGCAGTACAAACTTTCTTTATATAAACTTTCACGTAGCCATTGATAATTATCATACCAAGAAGATTGAAATGTTCACGAATTTTGCCATTCTATTGGCGCACATCTGTAAATTCCTTCGATTCGCATTAAGAGCTTCCCTACTAGACTTAAAGATAATATCTTTAAATGGATAAAACATAATTTTCCACTTCATAAAATACATCTCTTGCATTTTTTTTTGCAACGGTGTTCCACATTGTTTTCACAACTAATTCTTTGTAGTTTCCAAAAGCTCGTATTTCTTTGCCTTGCTAAACTGTTTCCATATTGACGTATGGGTTTTAATGGTATTGTAGAGTACACTTTTCTCAATCGCCAGATCAATATTAGTCATAGAATCACTTCCAAAGCGACTCATTTTCACTACATAAGCTCACTAGCACTGTTTAAAAACAATATTACAAAATTTATTGACAATAAAATCAGAAAAATTGTTTTGCGTCGTTTTCTGGTATCCTAGGAGACCATAATTACTTGTTATCAAAGGTATTGTAATTTTTGATGACAACAGCTGTCAAGTTTTGCAGCGGGTAAACTCGAAAAAACTGCTGACAGGTGCTGTCATACAGTTTTTCCATCTAGAAACCATTTGTAATTCAATATTGCGCGTTTGTGATTGGTGGAAATTAAGATGAGGGAAATTGTCCTTAGTAATTGCCGTTATTTTTGTCGTTGCTCAACTATTCAAAATTTTTCACTTTTCCGCTTCATTACGCATTGCCTTTAAAAGGCTTTTATTACTTCCTTTAAATTAATACCTTTCTTGAAAACGTTACATAATATACTACTATTAATAATATATTATTGCAATTATTTTATTTTTATTTTTGATAAATTTAATTAGAAACTAGTTAATTAACAACTGATCATTTAAATTAATAGTATAGTTGACAGCATAGTAGGTATTAAAATATACAGTGTAAGCCAAACTTTACAGTGAATCTTAGTTGCTTCATACGACGAGCCGCCACTGGTACTACAGTTTTATAACATGCGGTTTTAGAATCAAATTTTTTAGCACAACCTTTTATAAATATTTCGAACACGTTTAAATATATTTTCCTAAATTTGATTTAAGAATTTAAATAAATGTATCACTGATAATCTCGATAAATTATGAACTCATGTCGTTGACCTCTAGCGGCAGGAGATTGCATAAAACTTCTTGAGAGTTAAATCCGTAAGTTACTACGCGTTAATGTGTTTGAGCTTCTGAGGGTGTAAGCGATGTTTTTAATGTTTGGCTCAACGGCTCTGTATTATATCTACGCTAGGAAGTTGGAGGATGAATTGGTATTTGAACCGTTATACGTGTGCCAACAAAACGAGATAATATAATTGAAAACTATATTTGTTTTATATTTCTAAAACAATGTACACGCTGTACTTAAACTTTGTAAATAAAATGGTTTCGTTCCTCTAGTTTCAAATTACAGCACAATTAATTGTTCAACTTTCAATAATTAGGCCATGCCCCACTTTTCTGAGGGTATTAGCCTGCTGTTCTTGGTTTGTCAGGATTTATTGAGAAATGTTAATCTTATTTGATAAGCAATCGTCGATATATCCTTCTGCAACTGCAGAAGAACCTTCATAATTTTTAAGTATTACCAAATCACTCCCAGAGTTAGCTAGAAGGGTTGCAGAAGCAATGTCCTGTATATGTACTAGGTTCAGAATAGTGGCTATTTTTCCTGGAATTTTGCTGAACGCTTTTTTTCCAATCGGCTATACTGCACATTTATTATTCTTGTAATATATCTTGTAATATGAATAGGCCATTATGAGAAGTGTCGGTACGTCTAAAGAAATAGTTATTTGTGTAACAAGTGCGGAAAGACGGCTATTGCGACGAGTGAGCGCCGCGCGCGAGCCTATGGCACCGAGTCCTGCAGGAAGCAGGACGAGGTCCATCGGCTCGCGCAAGAAGTGCACGAATCTCTATCACCGTTCGCACGTGTCGCACACACTATTTTTGCCAATCCACTATAGCCGTGCGTTTTTCGATTTTTGTAAGCACTAATGCGGAAAATAGGCTGTCGCGCACAACTTCACGAGGTTTCCACGGCTAGCATATTATTTTTTGTTTCTGGAACTGTAATAATAAATATATCTCCTTTATTATTTATCTATGTGGTCATATTTAACAATTCATTTCGGCGACAAGCTCCGTATAGCCTAATCATAAGCGAAATCTACAATTTAACGTTAATAAAAAAAATACTTTGTCTTAATGTATTAGTTTACCTTTATCATGAGATATTCAGAATCATCTGCTTCCTTAAAAAACTTAATTCATTGTTCTTGAGTCAAAGTTTTGGACTTTTTGGGCAGGTAATTTAGAGAATTCCATTTCAAAAATGCCGAACTTTATTAAAATTATCAAAATTAATATTTTCGTTGACTTGAAAAGTGCTTTTCGACATTGAAAATTTAGACCATAGTGTACCTGCATTTACAATCTTTGATGTTTCTATAGATATGCCAGTAATACATTTTCTGTTAGGTGTTTGCTTTTTTACTCTTTTTCTAGTTGCTAAACAAGTGATAGTACTTTTCGTACCGTTGTTGTGACTTTGTAGGTAACAAATTTGGTGCTCATATATAGTGGTGTTTGAAACTGTTTATGTAACCATGCCTAGAAGAACCTTTTAGATAAAAAGGGATAGGCCTCAGGTACATGTGGTGCCACTCACAAAGTATAAACAATAATATCATTACTGAGACGTTTTAGTTTTTGTACACGTATTTATATATCTAATAAATCCTGACAGGTATATCGGGGGAGGGTTTTCGCAAATGGGGTATTTTCGCAGTTTGTTTAACAATGCGAGCAGAAAGTAAATGGAAAAAGAAGATACCCATATTTTTTATTTTTTTGTTTAGTTCTAAAACAAGCTGTAAAAAAAAATAAATCAAATCATATGACGTCACTAAGCGCAAATACAAATAGTGCGGCAAATACAAATAGTGCGGCAAATTTTTAGGGTATTCCGTCTGTAAGTTGGCGGCAGCGACGCCCCACTGCTGCCTGTCAGCCATTGCTGTTGATATTAGTATTTATAGAAACATTCTTCTTCTTGCAAGCCTGGTGGAGTCTTCGTACATTCTTCTTCACTGCCTGAATTATGATTCATTTTTACAAATTCCCAGAATCACAATTACTCGGAATGAAAACGTATTATTATTTTATAGTTTTGTTCTCTTGATTCCTCTTGACTTTGATTTACACTTGACGTTTAATGAAAATATATGTGAAACTTCAAAGTACGCAAATGACAGTCAAAGGTGTCTAGATAGTAAAACACTACAAAATCGCATTGCTATGACTTTAGCAGCCCAAGGGATAATAAATATTACTTTCGGTCATATTTTTAGGGTTGAGTTGATTATTTTCACATATATGGTAGGCGAAAAAATAATAAAAAGTCCAATCAATCGTCCATAGTAATTTCAGAATTAATTCATAGGCCCTTTGTATTTTAGCTATTCTCATTCAAAATGCATATGGAAGCATAGTTTAAATTAACGGGTTAGTATCTCTTAAACCAATTTTCTGAAAATCGCAAAAGAAAGTGTGATCTGCTTATATACTTACTTTGTACGTTTGTTTGCAGCTTCCCAGAATTCCTTGTGTGTAACTTCAAAGGTAACGGAAGTGACAATTGAGCGAATAGACGGGTCTCTTGGAATCACCCTAAGGGGAGGTTTGGTGCCCGAACACCCCCATCTCAGCCGGCCACTTGTCATCACACAAATCCGACAGAATGGTCCTGCTCACAGGTATGTTCAACAAATATCACCATAATTTAAGTGGACATAAAAATGTGTAGGTGTCAATACAAATATCTATACGTAAGAGAGCACTCCTCAATGGATCCAATATTATCAGAATAATATTATTATGTCATTTAATATTTTCCTGTTGTACCTGAACTACATAATATAACGAAAACAGTAAAATCGAACACGCAATATTAAAGTGAAAACAATCTGATCTGAACAGTGATCATATCGATATACGAGTAATTAAGTAATATCTTCATATAATTTTGAACAAATACTTTTATCATTATTATTGATAAACCGGAAATAATTGTTTTATAGAATCAACATAATTTTTCTGTGTAAATATTAGAAATAAAATTAGTGATATCGTATAAAGGTAAAAAGTGGAAAAATCATAAATATGTAGATAACTTTGAATGACTGTATCTCCAATTTTTAAAAAAATATTTTTGTCGGTCATCATTTATACGGAAATTACGATTTTTACAGTTTACAGTTTTTAAGTTATTTTATTGAAAAAATAGCTTCTTACTTTATAAATTTCCATTTATATAGGAAATTTGTTCTCTAAAAAATCGTATCATGTGAATATATACTAACAATGTTTTTCAGTTTCAGACTTAAAAGTGGAAAATTTATTTACTCCGTTTCAAAAATCCAAGCCTAAATTTAATAGCATATTATGGATTTATCATTTTTAAGGTACAATTGAACATAATATGAATCAATAAAATGTCTTAAATGAAGTAGTTCCTTTTCCCCCGGTTTCTACGACATAGTCATTAGACTAATATTTTTTTATCTGTTAGCCATTAGCACGCGCCTCGGCGCCTGAATGCATGCAACCCACTGCTTTTCCACCGGTGTTACCCCGGGTTATTAAAATGGTATGGGCCAATTATGTATTCGACCCATATACTACCACTATCCTTTTAAGGGCGATGAGAAAATCTGTACTTTATAATAACAAACTATCCGTATAGATATGGCGCCCTAAATTATGTTTTCTGTAAGATAATTATTTACATTTTCAATGATATAGATCGTTTTGTGTCGTTAAGTATGGCAGCAGTAGTTTTCAAAGATTTTTTTATACATTGTCCCGGACAACCAATGGTAATTTACGCCTATTTGTTACTAAATATAAATATTATTTATCACAATCAACTAAAGTAGATAGTATAGTTGTATCTTTAATATTTATTAATCAAAAAGGTTCCTCCTGTGTTTTGTGTTGCTACATAACCTTACAAACGGTACCGACTTTTTAAAAGACCAGAGGTATAATAGCATATGTTTAGCATAGCATCAGGTATTGCAAAAAAAAAAGAAAAAAAAAGTTGGTGATTATGCGAGATTACCAGATGCTACATCAGAAAGATGAGTGTGCGTAGAAAATAATCTGTCTCCTTATTTGGATCTTTTCTATCTTTTTTTATGATGAATCGTGGCAAATGATTCACAAACAGAAACATATATTACACAAACCTATATGTTGTACAACATAACAGAACTGGTGATGTATCTGAAGATGAAATAAAATGGTTCGCTGGAGTACTCAGTTGTTATAGTGGCTCCAGCAGTGTTTCAAGTAGGTAGGTTGTTATACTGAGAGAATAGTTCTGATGCGAATCATAAAATCGTATATGAAATCGTCAAGAAATCGTTTCAATTTTGTTATGTAAAATTTGTATTATAGATAATGATAATACCAATCTCAACTTGAAACACAAGTTTTCAAATACTGATCCATTATTGGAACACTTGAAACGAAAGAGCTGGTGACAAAAGACGGCAAGAGTTTTGTAATGGCGGATATTTCAATATGACATAGTATTATGGATTATGGGTGTACATAAATGAGTCAGTACCTACTCGGAAGGTGAGGTAGTAAAACATCAGGCAGTGATGCGCTTTGAAATATGTTGAATAATGAGATGCACTACAAGAGTTTTGTAATAGTTTAAAATTGGTGTTTAACTTGATTATAGTATAAAAAAATGTGAGAAAGTGGTCAGACCACATAGCTGTGGTACGCGGCCAGTCATTACGTCGCATAAGTTGTCGGGACAATCATGTCGGTACAAGTGTTTGGTAATGGTTAAAAATATTTTTTTTACTTAATTGCATATGATTGAAGAAAAAAATTGTCAGACGTCAATTTAATGGAACAGACGCAGTCAGCAGTGATTAAGTTGAACAACAAATTCGTAAAAATAAAATTTAATTTTTTAAATAAACTCGTCATTGCATGCAAAGTTTACATCCAGTAAATGCATGCAAACCTGGCAGAGCAGCGTAAAGGGGTTCACCGAGTTTGGAGTGTAATCGGGTGACATTAATATAGCGTTTATTATTCCCAACGCTGATTTGCATCCAAATTTTACAATTGCTGTTGTTAATATTTAAATTAGCCAGCATTACAATCAGAATGTCAGCAACAGAGCATTTGTTACATACATTCAATTCATTTGTACTTTTGATATTGTAAACGTGGTGGACAGTTTTTGTGTCAGCTCATTAACAACTTTAAATTTTAGTTATTAACAATTATTAACTAAATTATATTTTTTTACAAAATGAGGCCATCTAGCGGCCAAACGAAGCGATTTAGGATACCAGTGATATAATAGATAGAATAAGAACTAATTTTCTATCTATTTCAAGTCCAGGAATCTGTAATTCTATATATGACGGAAAAGGGGGTCGATTAAAAAAAGTATTAGCGATTTTTTTAGAGAAAAACTAGTAATATATTCTTAATCAGCACCTTTAGAAGCCTTTTTCTACAATATTACATTGTTGTAATAAACAAAAAAATGTATTATTTGTTTTTTGTTCAGAATAATGTATTATTGTACCAATATGAAATTATTAGAAACGGAAAGAATT
>CAXKVY010008892.1:0-20397 GCA_964058915.1 Tetropium fuscum | reverse complement strand
GCATGACCTGACAAACCCTTAATTGGTTTACGCACCCAAAAGCTGCATTTGATACGTCAAAAATGCCTCGTTCTCGTTCAATCCGAATTCAATAATGTTCATGATCCACTATACATACAATATCTAGAAAATAATGCAGTACATAAAAATAAAGTTCATTTACTATTTGAATAAGCCTGAATTATATAGATAATACCACATAATACTTGATATAATGGTGTGAATGTAAGTGCTATGATAAAGGTGTAAATTGATAATATACATTACTGGAATATATTAATAATTTTGTTTGTTTAGTCACTTTTACAGTATATATTTACATTTAGTAAAGATTAAAAGTTTTCACAATATATCGGTATTTAAGTAGCATGTTAAAGATTTCGCATATTATGTTATACATTTGTAAATGATAACTATGCAAACAATGCTACTTAATGAGATCATTAATTTGTAATTGAAATGAATGTATAAAATTTATTCTATTAATAATATAGTAGCTACCTAATATGGTTTCCAGCGTATCTTGATTGTCAAACAATTATTTTGTTTGTGAAATAAGGCCCCAGATATATGTATAACTGAAGAGGTTTTCTGATACTATTGATAGCACTTATCAGTGCCATCAAACATTCAATAATCGAATGCATCAACAAAAAGGTATGTTAATTATATGTATATGTACATACAATTATATTATTGTTATTAATATGACAGATTATGATGCCTCTTGAGGGAAAAGTGACTTTTTCGTTTATAGAAATTATCCACAAAATCAATGTTTGGCTGTCAATCGGAGAAAAATTACTTTGTTTCTAAAATAAACCCCCAGCACTCATATAGGTACTCCGTAGCACTATATAATTATTCAAATATGGAGCTTTATGGCGCCAGTTAACCTTATTGACACTACTGAATCAAGTGGCTAATTCGTTTAAATATTTCATCATTTAATTTACATCGATATTGAATCATCGTTAGTACCAATTAACCAATTAAGGGCAATTTATTTTTTTTAAATTGCACCGATATATATATATATATATATATATATATATATATATATATATATATATATATATATATATATATATATATATATATATATATATATATATATATATATATATATATATATATATATATATATATATATATATATATATTTATATATATATATATATATATATATATATATATATATATATATATATATATATATATATATATATATATATTTATATATATATATATATATATATATATATATATATATATATATATATATATATATATATATATATATATATATATATATATATATATATTTATCTTCTAATTTCTTTGCTATCTTTATATATTTTTTTTGGAGGGTTTATCTTGGGATAGTAGCAACAAAATTATAAAACACGCCTAATAATGGAATCAATTTATATTCAAAAAAATCCTAATGCATGTAATAACAAGAAAGATACAGAACATCTTTCTACAATCTACAATCTGTTAATATAAAAGTATTAAATAAATTAACAAAAAACATTCTCTCTATATATAAACTTATATACGTACATACATACCTACTTACTATAAATATACATCTACATAATATTAACATAACCAAAATTAGAATAATAATGAAATATAAAATAGCTTAAGTTCGTAGGGTTTCTTGGCTGTTCTTCCCTATGATACTAATCGAACAGTCTAGTAACCTTAAAAATTAATTAAAACTGTCATATTTACCTGTGTCAAATATGTCACAAAATAAAATACTCTTTTGAAAAAGGCCCAAGAAAGGGACCGAAACGTCAAGTAACCTAATCAGTCGTTTTATTGCTACTATCCCAAGATAAACCCTCCAAAAAAAAAAAAAATATATATATATATATATATATATATATATATATATATATATATATATATATATATATATATATATATATATATATATATATAAAGGGTCCGCCAATAAGCGCGCTCGATCTTTAAAATGAAATAAAGCAAGTTGTGTGAGAGGTATAAATGAAATTTATTTTTTTGTTTGAAAGAGTATTCGAAGGCATTATGTATGGAAAATAATATCGGTCAAATGTCCACCTCGGCTTCGCTGGGTGGCGCGCATACGAGAAGTCCAATTTTCAATGACTCTGGCGCACAAATCGGGCTGTATTTCATCGATGGCGTGGCGTATGACTTTGAGGGCATCAGTGTTTTGTGGTTGGTTTGCGTAGACCTGTGATTTAAGAAAACCCCACAAGAAATAGTCTAGTGGGGTTAAATCGCACGATCTCGGTGGCCAGTTGATGTCGCCTCCGCGCGAGATAACCATTCCTCCGAAGCGCTCGTGCAGAAGATCCATTGTGGCGCGCGCTGTCTGGCTCGTAGCGCCGTCCTGCTGAAACCACATATCCTCGACATCCATATTGTCGATTTCATGCCAGAAAAAGTTCGTTATCATGGATCTGTATCGTTCGCCGTTTACCGTGATGGACACACCATCGTCGTTCTCGAAGAAATACGGCCCGATGATGCCTCCGGCCCAAAATCCACACCAAACAGTTACCTTTGCTGGGTGCATTGCGACCTGGTGGACCTCCTGTGGATTGTTCTCGGCCCAATAACGGCAATTCTGCTTGTTGACATTCCCATTTAACCAAAAATGTGCCTCATCGCTGAAGATGATTTTGCGACCAAAATCGGGGTCGACTTCCAACTGCTCTAAAGCCCAATCAGCGAAGATACGGCGCTGTCTATGGTCATTTATTTTGAGCTCTTGTGTCAGCTGGATCTTGTACGGATGCATGCCCAAATCCAGATGCAAGATTCGGCGAAGTGATGTTTCCGAAAGGCGGAGTTCCTGTGCGCGACGTGAAATTGACTGTCGCGGATTTTCACGCACACTATCGCGCACAGCGGCGACATTCTGGGCAGATCGGACGTTTCGACGACGCGTCGGTGTTGGCTGATTGTTCACCGAACCGGTTGCCTCGAACTGTTAATCAAACGACGAACGATTTGCACATGTTGCTCGCGCCTGAATTGGTTCATGGTGATTTGTGAAGATACACTGAATAATAACAACTACGTTTGCCAACTCTACCACAAACAACATGGCCGCCATGAGCTGTCAAAGATCGAGCGTCCCTATTGGCGGACCCTTTATATATTAGCTTTGAAGTTCTTTGCTATTCATATTTGTCTTGTGAAAAGTAATCTTGGGTTTGTAGCATTTCATTCATCATAGCGAAATAAGCAAATAGAAGAATAATAAGGAAGATACACTTACCAGTCCATATCTGGACATACACACGAAAACGAACCACTTAGAAGTTGTACTTTCAGTTCTTTCACCTTCATTAAGGATGTTCAGAGTGGTGTATGATCTGTTTCATTGATCATTTATATTTGAATATAAAATATTAATACTCCAACACTTGCAGTGGCGTTTTATGACATCAGTTTTTAACGGAAATCAAATTCTTAGAATACAAAAACCTAGTCTACTATTTATATTTGTTCTATTTGAACATATTATATATAAAAGCATTAGGCATACAGTTATCCAGAAGATGTTAAACTTTAACATTAAACTTTAAAGTTTAACATCTTATGTCAATATGTCAAAATTTCGAAATTTTCCCCCTATTGTATGAAATTTGATGCCACATGATGTTTTTGAAGTTGACAAACTTTGATTTAGGCGTATTTCAAAACATTACATTTTGCAGACTAAAGTCAAAGACACGCTAAACCATCGATATATAAGTTAGATATACCACGTCGAAAATAAACTGAAAACATAAATGAAAAAAAATAACGATAATGGAAAAGGCCATGCAAAGGATACAACAGACGGAAAAATTAGTGACATATATTATGCTTATTTGGTGTTACATGAAAATAATATCATGGAACTAAAAGAATTAATTACAGAAGTGATAAATAAAAGAATACAAAACGGAATAAGACCTAAAGATATTGATGATATGCTATATTTGGTAATTGGTAACAAAACAAAAAACGTACAGAAATCCAGGCCACAATAATGTTAAATTTAACAATTATTACTCTATCAAGCATTATGTATCTAATCTAGGAACTGCAGCAGATTTAAAGGCAGTAAAATATTTGTAACTATTGCAAACTCAGGCTCATTAATTCAGTTTTGTTTATTTTCCAACTGTAAACAAAGTGTAATAATGCCTTAGGAACCCCAGCCAAAAGTCGTTAACCCGGAGAATCCGGACTAAACACCCACCCTAGTTGGCAAAGCGCCTTGTATTGCTATCATCCGTCGATCTGTATCTTTTCGTTATTGATCTAAGAACTTTGCCCCAGAATTCAAATATGCTTGCATCAACATGTAAAACTACCACTAAACTAAATGGAAATAGCAAGGAATATTTTAGGATATCCAGACATATCTGATACAAATTTTCTTCATGCATTTGGAATCCCGAATAAATAAATAATACGATTAGAAAATACAGATTTAAATCTTCATGGGCGATATGGAAACGGTATGCCTATGACTTTGCAACTATAGTATTTTACTTGAACTTTGTTCTGGGACACGACAGCCTGAGTAAAATCATATCGAAACGCTTAATTTGCAAACTAAAAATGTTAACTAACTTTAATATATGGGGTGCTCGGGCTGATTCTTTTATTATCATTTTTTTTCATCAGAATATGTATATCAAAACACCTTCCAAAAGACATGCCGGGTAAAATCACGCCTGAAAATCAGTCACACCTCTCGGTCTATAAGTAAGTCATTAGATTAGTCAGAGATGTCATTAGATAAATACATAGTATTAAAAACATATCAATTGCATCGATAAGAAAATTCTTCGTTTCACCGCGTTACTTAAATATCCATATTATTCTAATTATCGATACTTGATTCGTTACAGATCCATCAGGTGATAAAAGTGTACTTTTGCGGTGTGCTGTCTGAGCGTCTCGACCAGATTAAATGTGGCGTTAAACTATGGGTCGATGACATTTCTGCAACAGTTGATCACCAGCAGTTTAGAACATTCCTAGGCTCTTGCCTCCACCACAGTATTATAATGTCAGTGCATGTGCCAATTGTTCATGTACATTTTTCACAAATTTTATTGCATATTTAGCTGGCATATATACGTCCACGGTCTCAATTTAATTGTTTTGATGAAAACCGCTATGCAATTGAAACTGGATTAGGTACATGAGTTAATGTTACCTTTTATTACTCATAATACATCCTCATTCTATTTTAAACACGAAACGCTCCACAACGTGACACTAGAGTCAGGCTCAGGGTGGAATGTCTTCCATAAAAAAAGACTGAGAAAGAATGCGACATAAAACGTGTTCATAATTGTAAGACATTAACGAATTCGACACGTTTTTTTAACGTGCCAAGCAGTGCACAACGTGAGAATCTGCTGCTGTTCTTCGTAGAAAATTTAATTATTTATGGACTCGCTGGTTAAATAGGCTTGTAAAATAGGCTATTTTCGCAAATAAGATAATAAATGCTTCCCAAATTTCATATTATCAGTTATAATGCTATAAAAACTTTTTTTGCATTTTGACTGATAATGTACTTTTTACTAAATACAAAATCGTTTATTAAAGCGGAACCTTACCACATAGAAATGTTACTTTACATATATAGTAATGTCACTGTTAAAAACCCAGTTTGTCAGAAAATTGTTTATTTAATTATTATGTACGCTACTGATAATATAATCTAAAATAATGTACGCTACTGATTTATATCAAAGTCCATTTCTCATTTCCGATGAAAAACTCTTGGTAAATTTTAATTGAGGCCTTAGTTTTGGAGATATTTGTGATTAAACATACTAGGTAATAACAATATTATAACATTATTTTTTCTAAAAAACAGGCTTTGGCGTAACCTCGCTGCGTGCCACTGGACTGTTTATATTCAAATTCAAATCAGTATAAAAATCGACCTTGCTGTGAACGACCTGTGCAACTTCCGTTGCCAATTTTCGGAACGATAACTTTAATCTTATGGAAGTTTTTAAAACAAAATTAAAATTAAAATCGAACCTCAACGTGTATCTCTCACTTAGAAGGCGAGATAGAAAAAATATTATTCAATGGGTATGTCATCAATGTATATCTTATAAATTTTACATACCTATGTTATATGCCTTTCAAGTCCGTGAAGTTGGCCCCGAAAATTGAGGGGGGGGGGGAAGTTGCTAATTCGTTTGGCCATCGTTAGACCATCAATTAGTTTCGTTTGACCACCTTTTATTTTTGAGTTATCGACAAAATAATTTTTTCGGGCTAACTTCACGCAGCTCCAAAAATTTTGCAAAATCGAATTATTCATAGCATAATCGTTTGAACATCGTTAGACTATGTAAGACCACCAATTATTTTCGATTAATCACCCTTAGAAGAAAAGTTATTGAGGAAAAACGATTTACTGAAAAAAAATTCAACAAGGATGAGATTACGTGGCTCTAAAATTAAAGGGGTGAGTTTTAAGCAGTTGTTGACATTCCGCACCGTTAGACCAACCCCAGAAGCATCTCTCCCACTCCTTAGTTTTGATAGACCACGCTCGGGAAAATTTGGGGCGCAATTAAATGTTAAGAAAATACATTTTTCGCTGGGGCTAAGTCAATGTTTATGATAACGACATCTACAGGATAGAGCATCGTATGACTAGGACAGACCACCCCTTAGTTTCGTTAGACCACCCTTAGCAAAAAAGAAAAAAGTAATTGCGAAAAATGCAATTTTCTACAAAATTATCGATCGGAGGTAGGAGGGATTCCTCTCCCTACCTCGGTGGTGATACGACTGGTGATTGTACTTATAGACTTTGTTCATACGGTCCGCTATCAGAATAGTCTTTTAGAACATCGCCTGGGGTGTTTCCAGGTGCAATAAAAAACGAAGTACCTAACTATTTTCTTCCTGTATTTTTTCCCTTTATATCATAAGCGCATTGTGGGTAACCCCATTGGATTTGCAGCTATGTATTCTACAAAATTTAACTCCACAAATAGTAGTACAGTGGGCGGAGGGTCCCATTCACAATGAATTTTTGTAACTATTTATCTGTCTGTTTGTTTTTGTTAATAAGTTATACTTGTTACTGTCAATTGTTTGTCAATGTCTGTAAATAATTCTTAAATTAGTCATTAAAATGAAATATATATATATAATTATTGTATCAGTCATATAAGTTTGCCTCTAAGATTTTTGAAAAACTTGAGAAAATAGATAATAAAAAATGATGTTTATTCGAAACACTATATGTATTATTGCAGAAATAATATTAATATTAATCAACAAAAATTAATGATTCGACCTACCTTTCTGTCCTGTTGTAAAGGATGTGGTTTGTTTCATTCAAAGTTACTGGTGATGCCATGATAATATCTGACTCGATGAAGATTGGTTCATCCGGCAAGTCAACTTCTAGGGGTTTCGATTGTTGAAAAAAGCTCACTCTAACTTTTTCTCGTTCGGCTCTGAAACAAAATATAAACGTCAGTATATTTTACTAATATTCCTGATGGCATGTTTGCTGAGGAACTAAATCGATTACCGATTAGAAATAATGTTCCCGTGTGTTCCTATTATTTTTTTATTTAAAATGTTTTACTTGTATAGGGCGCATGTTTGCATCTAAAACCATCTATACAGTGTGCCCATGGATCATGTTCGAAGAGGAAAAAAACATTATTTGTGGATTAAGAAAGACACTTATTCTTTCAAAAAAATACCTATTTCCTCATAAAAATCATTAAGAAACCTAAATTATACGGATATTCCCAGACATATTTGTATCGATAAACAAATGAAATTATCTACAATACTTTCAATGCCGTTCATGTAAGCAAAAGTAAGTAAGTAAGTAAGTAAGTACGTAATTCAAATAGTTCCCATACGTAAGGCAGCATATTTTTGAGACTGGCTTCAAGTAATTGTGTTGCATAATATCAAAGATAATATTCAACGGTTCCATTCATATGCCAGTATAATATGCAGTATTTTTGGTATTTTACGAAACTACATCAATCTTTGTATAGCATTATTAATAGTTGCACTGCAGGATTTTCTTTTTAAACTAAAATGTCTCATATCAATGTTATTTATTAACCGATCTTTTCCAAAAACAATGTGGTTTTTCATTCACCTAAAACTAAATTGCCTCCCAAATTTCAAAACGATCGGTCTCCAGTTAGCGTCATTACAAGAAACGTTACATACGGACGAACGGATTATTTGGAAGTTATTTAGTAATCGATGACAAAGACAGCGGTATGAAAATGTTTGTTCTACTATCGATATTAATGCCCGATTGCACCGACTTCTGTTTAAGCAAAGAAATAGCAAGCGAATCCATGAAGTTAAGTTGTCCTTAATTTATTGTTTGGTTGCACCATCACTTCTTCAGGTTTCTTTAGCTAAGTATATGTTACACTTGGCAACGCTATAAAAATCTAGTAATCTTACCTTTTTTAAATTGTATGTGGATACACCGGTGAAATTTGAATATATCTATCTTGATCTTGGGATATCTATGGTAATATTAACCTCACTTTTGTTAATTTAAAATTTTTGCGAGATATTTTGTGAAAAAAGTGTCTCTGTCATGTGTCATGGTGGAGAACTTCACCATGAGTGAACGTGAAAATGAGGCGAGTTGCAGCCAAAATAATTCCCAAAAAGTCGGCTACCTGTCTAATATGACCTGCACTGGCATAATACCGAGGATAGCACAAGACCTGGTTCATAGGTGAAACACTGTTATTTCTAGAATATGAAATATTAATTCACTTCATATATTCTATTCTATTTTGATAAAATAGGAACCAGAATGTGGTCTCTATCCCTACCTATCTGAGGCAAAAAAAGTAACAGTAACAGTTTCCTTAGTTAATCTAAACCTTCTAAAAAATTCCAAAGGATCCACTTCTTAAAAATAATTTGAATGATCATACCTTTTCCTAGGTATTATAATACTGCTTCCAATTATTTCTAAGTGCCAAGTCGTCTTCAATGACAGTCGTTCAACCCCTAATTCTAGGGGACTACCACTAGATATATTATTATTATTATAGGTAATCCCGAACCAATTAAAAAGTTGATTCCTAATTGCAAAAATAATAAATAACTCACAAAAGAAAACCTAAAAACTTCAGCAAGGATAGTTTAAGTGGTCGCTAATGATGACTTGGTAAAAGAAAGCATAAGGATATTATAAGCATTCCGTAATGTTTAATGTTGTTGCAAGCAAAATGTAGTTTCATGGATTGCTTAGCTGTAAGGTCGTTTAAAATCGTTGGTGCAACCGGCCATAAGAATTTCAGAAATGTGCCGCTCAAATGTAATATAGGTATACTCTTCGTTTTCATATTTGCGAAGATTATAAATCTGTGTTCCACAAGCATAAATGAGCATAAGTGCATACAGCCAGGATGTCCAGACGAGCGACCTTACTAATGCGAGTGCAAACAGAGACTGGGAGTTGATTCTTACATCTTACTGGGTGTTCAGGATATTTATTAATTATAATTATTATGAAATAGTATTGATGGTTTATGGATAATCGGTTTACATATTTGGAAGAAAGGTGGGGGACCCCCGGCTCGCCTCAACGAAGGATGTAATGAAATAATATTGATGAGGATATAATATTATTTGAAAATAATTATTTCCTGCAAAATTACAGTAAACTTTGAATAAATAAATGAATAAATGAATCAGAAATGCGAGTAATTGGCTAACAAGGTTTGGAATGTGCCAGTCAACTAAATTAAATCAACAGGTTAACTAGTATTTGTTGAGGCCGGTAACATGGAATTTATCAAGTTAAATATGTTTAACTACGGGATTTTTAAATGTAAGCTTAAGTGCTCAGCGCATTGGCGTAGGTTCGTCTAAAATATTAGAGGGCTATAGTCTAATTGGCAGCGGAAGAGGTAACAAAACACTATAGTGGTGCCATAGTGGTGCTACTGTGTTTTTAAATTTTATAGAAATTAAGTGCTAATGGTGGTTTATGGTGCTATGGGTACATGACGGTTTACTGTTATTCGAATCGAAAGATACGATAACTGCCAATCACAAAGACATGAACGCAGATGTGTTCAAGGAATGTTTTATCAAATGTTGGATATTATGCCACCGGGATCTGTAATTCTATTGTATAATGAAAGTTACCACTACAGAGAGCTTGCGCTAACCACTACGACGGAAAGCCGATATAACTGAATGCTTATCAGGAAAGAATTGCTTTCCAAACAAATATAGTGAAAATAGAACTTGGCGATTGTCAATTACAATAAAGGTATATTGTATATTGTTGCTATTGTTGATATATTGGTGCTACAAACTTGTAAAATTTGAGTAACATCCACGATGGAAACCTTCAGCATTTTTCTTTTTACAAATCACATACGAAATACTATACATTGTGATATGATTATTGTTTGTTTCAAAAAGTACTATACAATCGAAATGAACGAACGATAGGTATATATTATTAATAATTTTGAAAAATTACACAAAGTAAATAAAATATTAGAAAACGTAGTCGAAAAACAAATTACCTAAGCACTAACCTGAATAGCGTATAGGTTACTCACTAGAAATTTTTCTGATGAAATGTGATGTACAGCCGGTACAGCTGTGTGTGATCACGTGATCGATAACCAACAACGAGAACGTAGAGAGCGACCACGCTACACCGTTGATTGTTGTTCTCTCTCGCATTCAGTACTACTCGCAGCGTATCTCTCTAGCCCGTGCAAGATTTATTTTAATGTTTGCCAGTTATTAAACCCTGGAAAAAGTGTCTGACTTTTTGCAAATATTTTTAAATATATCTAATTAAGATGCTATTAAAATTTCAGCGTGAATTATTTTTTCATTTTAGAAAATACAACTTTGGGGTATTGTGGTTTAATGTTAACCCGCCCAAAAGTGTTAGCCTTATTTATTTTTTTACTCGAAACCAACTTAACTTGCGAATAGTACTTGTTCGCATCTGAATCAAACACTTTTTTGGCACATATTTTTTTACACCTTTCTTATATATACGCACTTCCTGGCGTACCCACGTAAGTCAGGCAAAAGTTCTATTTCCTACACATCTTACCTATAGATACCTACTATTGTGGAAAATTTCTACATGAATCAAACACTTCATAATACAGGGGAACATCAGCTCTTGGACTATAATAGATATATGTAATTTTCAAAAAAAAAATCTTTAAAACAGTTGTAAATTAGTAGGTACATTAAAGTTTTTTTTATATGTAATATGAATATAAAAATTTTGCACAAATATCGTAATCATTATCATTGATAAACAGAAAATAATTGTTTTATTGTATAAAAATTATTTTTGGGTGTAAAAATTTGAAATATGATAGGTAAATAAATGTATAACAAAAATTGGCAAAAGCGTAAAAAGTAGGTGAACAAAATGTCAATGTACGATTACAACATAATTTTGTGACCTCAAATGAGCCTAATTAAATATTGTAATTTTATTTTATCTTAAATATTTGATTTCTAGCAATTCCCACGAACTACTTTCCTTAACAATAGCAAATAATTATTATCCTTATCAATAGTAGTATTTATTTAAACTATTTTCTGAAATCAAAAACATAATACATAGCAGCGTGTAGCCGGCTAACTGCATATGTTTCTGCCTCGATTTTAGTACATATTTTTATTGTGCATTTTTATGTGCATTGTGCAATGTGCAAACACATTTTGTATGGTTTCACGTTTCACTATATGAATACGGTGAAACTGAAAATGGAAAGAGACCAACCAGTTGAAATAGTTTGTGCATGAAACAGAAATCATATATTATAAAGAGAGAGCAATATACAATACAGTTTACAGACCAGTACAGTATATATTTTCCCAGATCCCCGAAACCGACATAAACTTTCGAATTTCAAATGGAAGTGTATTATTACTGTATTATTACAGTAAAAACTAAGTGCCGGCGATAAACTAAATATTATAATATAAAAAGTAGCCTTGTAGTCAAAATGTTGACCATTCCTACCAATGCCGGCTGGAGGAAGACTAGAAAGGCCTCCATTTGTTATTTAGAGATCCATTAACCAACAATCGAGTCAAGACCTCTTGACTTAATCAGCTTCTGATTAATTCTAACCGACCCATAAATCAAGAAAAAATGGAGGCGCCTGAAACATATTTAAGGTACATGGACCAAGTATAGGCACTGACCCAAATAAGGGCACTGTCCAAAAAACTAATAAAGAGAAAACCTTTTCTGCGCATATTACAGTTTATTATTATGAGTCTATAAGCCTAGACAACTTCGCGGTCAACGTTAATTAGTCTACCAACTATGAGATGGCGCTCTAAAGAGATAATCTAGCTAAAATTATTAACCTAGAAATTAATTTATAATTAACCTTAAATTAATCTAGAAAGTTAAATAACAAAGTGAGGCTAGTAATTTCGGTAAGTAAAACTTTCATCAAATTTAAAGTAAAAATTTGAATAAAATATTGACTGTTGCAGTCAGTTGCTAAAGAACTGTACTTGCATGTAAACTTATAATCCTTTTCCTATACTATCGTGAAAATAGTTTTTATGGGAAAAGTGGCAAACGCTAAATGTGCCAAATATGGACACAACGTTAATAAATCTTGTTTTGTTTTAATAAATCTTGTTTTTGTCCGATATGCAGTCGCATATGCGATGCGGTGTGATGCGATGCGATGTTGTGAACTTCAGATGTCCGATATGCGAAGACTAGATAAGTTTTTGTAGCCTGGTTAATATACCTATGTTTTTATTACTTTTGCTTATATTCGTAGGATATTTTGTTTATTTTGTCTTCTTCGAAAATACAGCAGTTTATACTCGGTTACATTCTTATTTTTGTGGGCATAAAAAATCCTGATGTGTAATTACTTAGATGCTCCAAATATAGTGCCCATATTTGGATCCAAAAATAATGAGATAATTCCTTTACCTACAATTTTAATGTCAAACCTTACGTTTCTTGAACATTTCGTTCTTGAGATAGCGCCGCTTTAAAAAACGATGCATCCGGACGAATTGACCTTTTAATCATTTAAAATTTGTTTACGAACAAAATGATACAATTTTTTTTTATTTTCGACGAAAATTGGCGATTTTCGTATTTGCCGATCAAATAAATGCTCTCCTCGGCTCTACTCGACACTACTCCTGGGCTTCTCTGCAAAGCCTTGGGGAATATAATAAATAAGGAGAGAAGATTTCTATACACAATCACAAACCACAACAAAGCAATTTTTCAACTTTGATATATCGTAAACAAACTGCGAAGTTGATAAAAAATATATAAACTGGCACGACTTTAACTTATCGAGGCTAATCAGAACAGAACCCTCTCTCGTAACATAATGTAATTTATCAACCCAACAATGACACTCAATCCCCGGAGCTTGCTTCACAGGAAAGTTAATATAACCTTGTGTCTTAAAGGACTTCAGTGGTAATTAACGTACTTTTCACGGAAGATAGGAAGCGCAATTTGCGCAAAGACGTAATCAAATAGGCCACAATGACAAGGATTGCAGTCTCTAGAAAATACCTATCTTACCGGATGATAGGTGTTAAAAATTGCAGAATAAATTGAATATAAAAAAATTAATGTCGAGAGGAGACAGGAGCTATTACTGCTAAAGCATATACAAATAGACGTAGTAATGGTGGAAAAATGTAATAATAAATAAAAATAATCAACTAATTCGACATAATATACGACCTTCGGGACTCGTGCAGCATAGTTAAGATACTGGTGTAGCTCTATGCACCGGATTATGGCTCACCTCGGTACATATTTATATAAGAAATAAAAAAATCGTTTTAGTTTCCGCCACATGCACCGACTTCAAAACTGTTGCTCCTTTAAATATCTGCAGGACCATATTACGTAGGTATATATACTAATTTGGTGTTTGTCCGTAAGGGAGAGAATTAGAGGCGCCGAATTCACAGGACGCGCAAAGGACTAGCAATCTCGTAGATATCATGTATAAGATAATGCATAACAATATGTTTTAATGAAACTACCACATTCAACATTACGTATCACAATATCTGAAAGTAATAAAACTATAGTAAATAAATATGGCTAGATACCTGTATTGCAAAGTTGATATATAATTTATTTCCAGATAAGGCACGCACCGTAACTAAATATACCGAAACTAAATATACCAGGTAGGTAGAACGGTAAATACTATCATATTATCAAACTACTAAAACTGTAAGTTGCACATTCATTAACAATAACACGATTAACACGATACATCATCAGCTAAAAGCATTCAACTGCTCCCTACCACTAGATTCTGAGATCATAACGGCAATACTATTTAAAACCCCTATAGAGAATTAAGCCAGTTATTATTCAATTAAGAAGCGGCATTGAAACTTTCATTTTCAATTGTTTAATGACATCTTTCTTCTTCTGGTAATACAGCAGCAGAGTTTTGATGGCATTCATGTTACATGATACATTACATGTGCGCAGTGACGTTGAATAATGCGTGATAAGTAAAAGTAAGTATATGACTGTAACATCCAGATAATTTATTTGGTATTTTTAGCTCTTTGGTATTTTCAGCCACTTACGTCTTAAACATTCATACATTGAGAAGCTATTTCGGAGCATATATTTTAAACAAAGCTTAAAATAGACAAATATACAGGGTTTTTCAAGAAATGTTACCCATTAAACGTATCTGGTAAATGAATTGGAATTTGACTTTGAAAATTTGGTGACGTTTTGACAAATGTTGCAATTTTTAAAATATTTTCATATTTCAAGCACTTGCTGTTATGCCAGAAGTTGAAACGGACCTCGTTATTTTAAATGGGATACCCTATATATTATTATCTTTTTGAAATCATCATTTAATTTTAAGGTTACATTGTTAATATAACCATATTTAAATTTTCATCTGTTTCTGCGAGATATTCTGAGATATCTGAGATTGAATTTATATTAGCTATTTATGTAACCAGTTGGGAAAAGTACTATTTTGTGTTTTTTGCGAGCAGATTTTTGCAAGATAGTTTTTCCCAACATATTTCATACGATTTTATATTTTATGAGAAGAAAACCTCTATTATATACTTTTAAAAACAACCCAGTAGGTTGTAACAACTCAGTAGGTTGTAACGGTGTCACAGCTTGTCACTTTCATAGCTTGTCAGTTTCATATTGCCTAAATAAGCTATTATGACACGAACTTTACAGACTAAATATATATAGAATGAATATACAGACTGTTGGAGAATGCATAAGATGCATATGGTTCGCGAGCTCTCACCAGTTAAAAGATGATAGACTAAATTTTACTATTAATGAAGACAATTTGAATGGAACGATGGGTGAACATTTCAAACACTACCGTCGTAGTTTTTTTGGAGAATTTGAAGCTATTGGAAGCTGAAAGAGCAACTTCCTGGTACCAATTAGATGGTGCCCCAGCTCATCGCACCAAATGTTAGCGTAGTACTAGTACTGATTTTTTAAACGACAATGCTAAGGATTGAATGTGAGATTGTTACGATGAGTACGGATTTAAATTTTATAATGAAGACAAACTTACGGCATGCGAGATCGAATATCGAATGCATATAGGTATATATATATATATAACAAATTAACATTGAAGCGTTATTAAACCTAACCTGTCTGACGCCAAGTAAATGCAAGCAGTTCCTTTAATATTGCCAACATGGAACGTGGAGTCATAATGAGATGAACTGTGATAACATTCGATTGAAAAATTGTTAAAAATCCACGAAGCGTAAAATGTAGGTTAAAATGAAGAGATATTGATTTACGTACGTACACCGAATAAAGAATTTTGATGTGCTATTAGAAATTTCGTCAATCTAAACATAAATTCCTCAATCCAATCAACAAGTATAATATTGACGTAATTTAAAGTTTAGGGCATTATGCCAGACTACAAGAATCGTTGCATACAAAAATCCCACCTTCTGATGACATTTAGGAATGCTTTACCAGGCCAAGGTTTGCGATACAGGAATTAATTATGTCAATATTTAAATTGTATGCTTGAAAGCACGTGTGTTGTAAATATAAATGCCTATTTTACCGATGACCAGTGCATTCAAGTTATTATCTAGTTATATCAGCCAAGGATCGATCGATATGTTTTACCTGCTGTAAATATGATCTGAAGAATTGATTATATTATATGCGTTTTAATGCCAGAAGTAATTACTTTACTGCTATAAACAAATAATAAATATCTACTTGTGAACAATCAATTGTCATCAAAATACACAATTTACAATTGAAAACGAATTAAATTTTTTTTTTGATTCTTCACTTAAAAAAATAATACAAAATATTATCAAAACGGAATTCAAAAAATTTAGTATTACAGACAGAACAATAAATTTATTATTTATATAAAATAATGCATAGAAAGGGCATACAATGTTTTATTAAATAATAACTACCCTATTAAAAGCTTTCTTATTAATCAATGAATAGTATTCAAAAATACTATTCATTCACTACTAACGTCAAAGGGATTTGAAAAGTCTCACTTTACATGTCAAAATTAGAAAAAGAATATTTTTACCCTTCGGATTGGTACATTCGGATCTACACAATCGACTAGGAGTGGAAAAAGCCGGAAATCTAACTTTTCTAATGAAGTTTCTTAATAAGTAATAAGTTGTCTGTTTTTATTATTTATTTAATCAGTAGTTTTTTTCGCAAAAATTTCATGTTTTGTAAGAAAATAAAAACTCAGTTTTTTGTCTTTTTTTTATTTTGTTTTAGTAAGTAAAAAAAATGTTTTTTATGTGAATTAATTCAAAAAAGTCCGAATTAAGTAAAAAAGTCGAGCTTTTTAACTTTTTTGTAAAAGTCATGGCTTATTCCAACCCTGACGGTAACACGTTCGCCGTTGTCATTCTCAAAGAAGTACGGCCCGATAATGTAGTCAGCCTACAAACCGCAGCACCAAATAGTAACTTTTTCGGGGTATAATTGTTTCTCTAGCACTTTTCGACGATTGTTTTCTTCCCAATAGAGCATATTTTGTTTGTTGACGTACCCATTGAGTCAGAGATGGACTTCGTGATTTTCTTCGAAAAATCTTCATCGGCTTCGATCTCCTCCCAATCCGCAAACCGCAAACTGACGAAGCAATCGATGGTCAGCAGGCTTTAATTCTTGCGTCAGCACCAGTTTGTAAGGATGTCGATCCAAATCCTTACGCAAAATACGCCACTGCTGCGCACGCCGCACCGTCTGACCGATGTCGAAGAAGATTCATCCACACTGGCTCGTTCTATCACTACTATTGGTACACGCTTTATATTTTCACTCACATCACTTATTTATACGTATTCATAAAATGTTTGTACGAGAAAAATTAAACTCAAACTTGCATATTATAACAGAAAGTGTTACGAGTATTTACTTTCTACTGTGCTGAATTACGTGTGCAATTAAATAATAACAACTTTTAATGCACGGCACTTCCTATATTTCCACAACAATGGATGCACACAACAAATAAATGAAGACTTCTCAGTCCTTTGAATTAAATTTTGCATTGCGGATGTAATATTATATCTTTGTGGCATATTGAATCGTTTCTCTGACTTTGCTTTCCTGGACAACCAGATACCAGACCGAAATTGTCGAGGAAATAGTCAATCGACCAAAAGAATTGCGTATTCACAACAGTAGTCACTTTAGTAGTAATAGAAAATTACTACTATAATGCACGGTAATATAAAATTACTTATAATAAAATCACTTTAGCAAATCGCGACTTAATCACATTAAGTCGCGATTTGCCGATCAGGTGAACGTGAAGCACAACTGATAGAATAATACTGCCCTTTTTCCTAATCTAGGTATTACTTTTATGGGTTCTCTTTATATAACATAAGAAGTGCTTGGAATGCTCTTCATCTAACATGCGAAAGACTGTCGGAGTCCTGATGTGATATTTTTTATATTTCTTATATTTAAGAGATGAACCTATTACCTATTCTCTTAATAGTAGGTACCTATTCAATTACCTTCATAAAATTATTATTTTATTGTAGAATCAAATATCGTATTATTTCTCGTTAGTTAGTTAGTTACAGAAACCTCAGCTTTTTTAAAATTTAAAACATTTCACATTATATTTGATTTTGTTTCGCGTATATGGATTTATGTATATATTATGTATGTTACTGTTTCTATTTTAGTATTGCTATAAATATATTTAAACAAGCCATAACTAATGTAACGTAAACAAAAGTATTACGCATTAATATAATATAATTTGCCATTGAAATAAATATATAGTGAATTCAAAACAAAAACCGTTGCACGTTATCAGTGACGAAGGAAAACAGTACTAACAATAGCAATGTACAATACCGATTTTTTTCTTTTAACTATTACTTAGAATATAGATTTCTGTACGGAAAATACGTCGATTTAAATGACTTATTTCTTGCTATGTTTCGACGTTGAAATAGGCTTTGGGCTACATTTAATTTTATATAATTGTCTTAAGGTTGGGATTTTGTAGAGCGAGAGGAAAATAGATGCATTTATTTTGGTTAAGTATAAATAATTAAAAAACTACATAATATCTGATTATCAAATTAGGTGCATTCACTAGCTATTATCATAGTGATAATTATAATATAAGTTTTTTGTCCCAACATATTCTTATAAGCCTGTTCTGTGCGCTAGAAATGAAAATTTGCATTTTTATTGTTAAAATCACATTAGTTTCATTGCAAGCGCACAGAACAGATTTATAAGAAAATATTGGGACAAAAAACTTACATTATAATTATCACTATGATAATAGGTAGTGAATGCATCTAATTTGATAATCAGATATTATGTAGTTTTTTAATTATTTATACTTAATCAAAATAAATGCATCTATTTGCCTCTCACTCTACAAAATCCCAGCCTTAACACCAGCAAATGAGCATAGGTTGGGTGCGCTGTGGATACATATCTATGTTAGTCTTGGTATATTATACCGCTTTATTGTTTTAAAAATTAAATGAATATTTAATTTAATATTTTATCGTACCTTACAGTTCGATCTTGTACCACCTTGTAGGCTCTGAAAGCAAGGCTTATAATTATACCGTATAATTGCATATTTTCAGTAGAAATTACTACTACGGCTTAGGCCACATTTTCTTTAAATTTCATATATCGGCGAAGAGCATGTATCTTACCTTTCTATACGTTTTATCGTGTAGTCTTAATTTGCATACCATATTCTCTTCTTTATTAACTTTTTTACTGATAATTTTATAAACGTATATCTTCAATTTTTGGGTATATAAAATCTATTTTTCTTTTATTAAAATTAATAATCGTTTAACATTTATCGTACCTTATAATACCTCACAATAACTCGCACTAAGGAGGTACCTGTCAAATACCGAATATTTTCTTAATTTATCGTAATTTATAAAGGGGAAATAACCACTAATAAGCTTTTCATTAAAAAAGTTGAAAATCTCAATTAAGAGCTTTAAATAATTTACTACCTTTTCATACGTATTATGGTATTTGTATATATTTTTAATCAATAGAGTCTGGGAAGGGACGGGTGTGAAGTTATCCACATCCACATTTTCAGATAGGACTATAATTGATAAAGCCGTGGTCTCAATTCATATAGGTTCCGCTTTTGATTAAAAATGTATGTTTTAGGAATAAGTACATGAAAACTTAGGGATATAAACACAATACACCTATACAACTGCTGAATGGATAAAATTAATGTTAACATACATTATTTAAGCCGTGATACAGATTTTATTTAAATTGGGTTAAAATTATTTAGATAAAGAATAGCAATTAAAAATGAAAAATGAGTTTTTATTTCACGATAGATCGATAGAGAATCAAAGAATACATGGTAGAGCACCATTGCATTTATTTGTCAGGCCGTCTAGGGGGATGAAATGGGGTAAAATTTGTTTAAAAAAATAATAGCAAGTTCAAATGATGGTGTAGAGTTTTTATTTCACTACAGGTCGATAGAGAATCAAAGAATACATAGTAAAGTACCATTGCTTTTATTTGCCAGGCCGTCTGGGGGGATGAAATGGGGTTAAAATTGTTTAAAAAATTTACAGTAAGTCCAAATGAAGGTGTAGAGTTTTTATTTCACTACAGGTCGATAGAGAATCAAAGAATACATAGTAAAGTACCATTGCTTTTATTTGTCAGGCCGTCTGGGGGGATGAAATGGGGTTAAAATTGTTTAAAAAATTTACAGTAAGTCCAAATGAAGGTGTAGAGTTTTCATTTCACGAAAGATCGAT